>CAIGRT010181976.1:0-10370 GCA_903798405.1 Fraxinus platypoda
TAATTGATTTTGTGAATTTTTGGTCAATTTTGTTGTTTCTTTTTTTTTTTTGTTATTACATTGTTTCTATTCTACTATTTAAAGCTTTGATCATAATGTTGTGATCACTTGATTGAATCTTTTTATTTTTTGATAGGATGATTATGTAGGAGATGATGAGGAGTACAAGAAGTTAAAGAAAGAAAGTTTAGCATTCTTCTTCTTAGCCACGTAGGTTTCGTGAAGCATTGTTCTTAGTTGCTAAAAATACAACTTCTTACATTTATGGGTGAAAAAATTTATGTACGTACACTTTGTGAAATCAGATAGTCAATGAATTTTTTGTATCCATTTTCTCATTGATTTCCATTGATTTAGTTGGTGGTTTCAGATATGGAAGTGTCGAGCCTACCGACAATACAACACNCATTTATGGGTGAAAAAAATTATGTACGTACACTTTGTGAAATCAGATAGTCAATGAATTTTTTGTATCCATTTTCTCATTGATTTCCATTGATTTAGTTGGTGGTTTCAGATATGGAAGTGTCGAGCCTACCGACAATACAACACGGTTCTATTAAGTGATTTGCAAAGGTAAAGTATAATAATAGGGAGTTACCTTCTCCATAGGACGCTGCATTAGATTTGGGTTAATTTTTATATGTGGTGCAGGAAGAAAAGAGGGGAGAGGACTGGCTTAAGAATCTTAATTATGGAGTATTTAGCCTTGGAAACAGACAATATGAGCATTCTAACAAGGTCTGGGATTGATAGTTAGAAAATATTAACAAAATTCAGTTCTGCAGTAGCTTATATCTCTACATCTCAGATTTTATTGTTCTATAAATCTTATCAGTAATAATCAGTTGATTTTTTTGTTGTTCGGTGTATTAAATTAATAACCCCACTAAATACACAGATAATAAATTCTTTTATATCCTTTAAGGACCAACGAATATGTAAAATAATAACTGCTTAAATTCATAAAAGTTTATACTGATATTGCGTGAATTTTTTTACATGATGGGCATTTTCTACATGATTTTTTTCTTCATTCTTGTGTAACAATATTGCATGTTGGGAATTGAAATTTAATCTTAATTAGTGTTTTTGTGTTGAATTCTTTTCTTTGGAATTACATTTCATTTGTAGCTCATAAGGTCAAATTGAAAAAAAAGAAAAATACTCAATTCGTTCTAAATTGACAAAGTTCATTAGTTTTCATTGCTATATATATATCCTCTATAATGATTAAACATGTTTCATTTGCTTGTTATAAATATTATTCCATCCTAATCTTCTGCAATAGCATCACTCTATACATGATGGAAATGGAAGCCCAGAGTTAAGGCTAAATTTGATCTGAAAACTTTCTTTTGCTGGTACTTTTGTGAAGTGTTCAGGGAAGGCAAATGAAACGGGAAAAGAAATAAATTTGTTATAACAGGTTCAAAGTATTTTTTACTTCTTCTATATTCTCCACATAATTTCTTATGAAAAAGTAGCATTTCACAGATTTCTAGACATTCATGTCCCCCTTTCTTAAATCCCTATAGTTTTTGACACAATAATCAATAAAGTTTGGCATGTGAATAGCCCTTTTATTGACTGCTATCTAAATGAAGAAGCTGGAATGCACTAATAAATATGAAAATTTTCATCCAAGCTAGCCCACCAGACCATATAATTTTCCTTCACAACAAGGTTCATGTTGATGGTGGAAATAGCATGATGGTAATCATCTTTCTCATTTCTATCCTTTAGAGTATTTTTATGCTTTTCCTTCTTTTTTTTTTTCATTGGGTAAATGGGTTGGGCAGTTACATATTAATGCAAGTAATTACAAAACAAAATTTTGTAATCACAACGATTTAGGTCAAGTAGAAGTATAACTAAATACAAACAATACATACCAATAAGAGCAATGCACATAATTAGAATTAGTTGTGGGATATGATGAATTGTTATAGGATTTTATGAACTGAGAAGACTTCTACCAAGTCAAATGGCATGTTCATCACAACAATGCTAGCTCTATCTATCGCTCTAGCTTTTGGTTGAAATAAATTTTGGTGCTATCTTTTCTTTTGCTTAAGAGTACTACTAACACATACATTAACAGTCATTTAGCATCTGACAAAATGTCTTTTGATTGGAAGGCGTGCCAATTGGTTTGAGAGCTGAGTTTGTACTCAGTGCTAAAGGTAGATACACTTGGATTGTACAAAAATCGAGGAAAATTGGGCCATCTGACGAGCCGATAATCAGTTGCAGCTTCAAACCTGGTGACCTTGGCAAGATTGTGCTCACACTAGATAACCAAACTTCAAAGAAGAAGAAGCTCATCTACAGGTCCAAGATTAAGTCCTCTAATTGAAATTCCTGAATATAATACAAAAAAAGGAGAAATTATAATGTCTTGGGGAGTCAAATATTTTGATATTTGTTCCTTTTTTTTTCTTTATTTAAAGCTTGTGTTTAATTGTATTAAGTAAATACATCTTGTTAAATAAAGTTCATTTTGCTAACTTCATTGAATGTATATGCAACGCTAACATAACCTTAAAAATAACAGAACATGTCCATTGCACGTGCCAAAACTAGTAATAATGACAAATGCAATCCCCATCCGTATCCTACTTTTTTCATCCTGGTAAATAAATTGGAAAATAATTATGCTATTTGACTCTTTTGTTTTATGTGTTGAGAAAATAATGAACATTGATGATCTCGATTTTTGTATCTCCAACGTGGTCAACAGATTTCAAAGCCTCCCGCGTACACATAAGTCTGTTCTTGCACACTAGAACAAATCGTTAGCTACACGTGGCCTTTTTCGATGGTAGGAGAAGCGGCTACGCGCACTCTGATAGTCAAGACAGTTGAAGTAATATATATTTGAGTGTGGAATGTACTTTAGACGCTAGCTTCTTATGTGAAAAGGGATTCGGATTTGGGAAAATATGTAATAATAAAGAGAGAAAAGTTATAACTTGAGAGTCTAAACTTGTATTACCTTTGATATGACAAAATGTGTAAGTTTTTATAATAGAAGATGATGGATACTGACCATTGGATGAAAATATACGTGGCCTTATCCATACAGCTGAGACCTCTTGTCAAAGGTATCAATCAATCATAGGCATATAATGCTAATACTATTTTGTTGCCTAAAAGTCTGACACAAGACTTAGACTTGACATGTTTGGCTAAATAGGGCATGACAGTAGTGAATTGTCATATCAACCACTTATTGAAGATTGCATAAAAAATGTTCTGCTGAGCTCATTGCATCCTTGTCCCGTCCATGAGGATTCAGTTCTCCATATGGGATCGACTCCAGAAAATAGGTTTAACTTTTCATAAAGGTTCGAAGTGTTCGTCCAAACTGCCCATTGGACATAATGACGTGGAGTGTTGGCCTAGGTTCGCTTGCATTGTAACTCTATGTAGGGATTTTTGAGGCCTTGTTAGAAGAGGCGAAGTGATATGCTATTTCTTCGCAAAATGCAACAAGCCAACTTCAAATAGGATAAAGAACAAGTTAATAGCAAGTAGATTTCAACTTAAAATTCCACGTGTTATATGAAATATCTATACATAGACTTCGGGGACTAATGTTATGCCTCTTCCAGCGAAGCTCCAAAAACCCTACGGGCAGTTACATGACAAGCAAACCTAAGCCCGTACTCTACGTCTTTCTGCCCAAGAGGCAGTTTGACTGAACCCTGTGAAGAGGCCGAACCGGATAGCTAAATCCATTTGGAGTCGACCCTATATGGAGAACAGAACCCTCATGGATAGGACAAGGCTGTAAGGGACTCAGTAGAAGATCTTTTATGCAATCATCATTAAGTGAATAATGTGACAATTCACTGTTGTCGCGGCCTTATTTAGCCAAACAGATCAAGTCTAAGTCTTGTGTCAGACTTTTGGACAACAAAATGTTATTAAGATTAAATGCATATAATTTATTGATACCTTTGACAAGAGGCCTTAGCCGCATGAATAAGGCCGCGTATCCTTTCATCCAACGGCTAGTAATTATCATCTTCTACTATAAAAACTCATACAATGTGCCATATCAAAGGTAATACAAATTTAGACTCTCAAACTATAACTTTGCTCTCTTTACTATTACATATTTCCCCAAAGTCGAACCCCTTTTTTACATAAGAGGCTTGAGTCTAAAGTACCTCCTGCACTCAAATACATATTACTTCAACTAACTTGATCGTCGAAATACGTGTGGCCGCCTCCCCTACCATCGGAGAAGATCACGTGTGACTATTGATTTGTCTTAGTGGGTAAGAGCAGGCTTATGTGTACGCGTAAGACCTTGGGATCTATGGGCATGTTGGAGGTACAAAAATTGAGGTAACAAATTTGCTTCATTTAAACTTCGATAGAAGTATAAAATGGATAGGATCAGCTCATTTAGCCAGAGCTCTAAAGAGTTCAAAATTTTGAGGAACAAAAAAAGAGATAGGTCTCAAGCATGGTCACAATTTTATTTATTTCTCCTTTATAAGTTAATTTTTTTTATAAATTGATAATGAAAAGGTTGTATGGATAGTGAAATGTATAGCAAACAAGGTCACTTTACAGATCAAGTTGACTAAGCATTCTAACTCTAAGTGTCAAAGCTTCTTGATAAAATACCCTAAAGATTGTGTGAAAAGACAAAAATATTATTTAGTAATAGTAAAAGACTAAGACTAACTATTTAAATAGTAAAATTCACATACCCTAATTAAAGCATCATTAAACTTGCATATTTTGGTTTCTATGGATCGAGAGGAATGATGCAAAGTATAGGGAGAATCCGCATGGTGGCCAGACATATTATTTGGAGGATTTTTCGCATGATCCATTTTCTTCATGTGGGAAGACTTTTTTGAGCTGTACATTGGTAGGGGGATTTAAAACTTGCACCAATCTTCGATATTTCTCTAGACTCCCTTCCTCTTCTCCTTTGGTTTTGATTTGGTGGCGCACTTCATCAGTCGGATCTATCAAGATCAATACTGATGGATGCATCAGGATGGTTTTGTGAGCGGGGGAGACATCATCAGAGATCATGCAGGATACTGTATTAGGGCTTTCTCAGCTTCATACTGATCGTGCATGATATTAGAGGCAGAGCTACTGTCTATTCTTGATGGGATTCTACTAGCTAGAGGACTCGATCTTTTAGACATTTGGATTGAGTCAAATTCTATAGTGGCTATTCACTGCATCACTAGAGGAGGAAAACCATGGACTATTCAGGATATACTTAGACAGATTATAGACATCGTATCATTCGACAGAGATACAGTTTTCCACATCTACACAGAAGAAAATCAAGTTGCAGATGCTCTTGCTGCAGATGGTTGGAATCATCGACGACATCAGATATATGGAGTAGCTGACCTACCATGACATATTAGGACACTCGTACAAATTAATAGACATGGACTGTCCAGTATTAGAGTATGATTTTTATTTTTTATTATATTTTTGTCTTTACTTGCATTGGTTCTTATTATAAGTGAAGTAGTACTTCTTTTTTTTACGGCTTTACATTTATTCTTTATCATTTACTGTTTTCATTATTTCCTCATATAACCACGGTATTCCGCCACCACAAGTGAGAGCATATTAATAAAATTTCGGAGGTACTGCCTCCTTTAGCTAAAAAATAATAATTAAAAACCGACCCAAGCATCAACCCGAAATAGGGGCAAGGGTTAGAAAATAATTTAATATGTATATTTTATTAAAAAATCACAAATATTAGTTGAGATTTAGCCCCCGTTTGACAATCATTATCCAAAAACTCATTTTTCTACAATCATTATCCGAAAATAATTTAATATGTATATTTTATTAAAAAATCACAAATATTAGTTGAGATTTAGCCCCCGTTTGACAATCATTATCCAAAAACTTATTTTTCTACATACTCATTTTCAACCACAAAATCACACAATGAAATATTCAGCACGTAAATCTAAAACTTTTCCTTACATTTTAACCATACATTCTTTAAAAATTTACTATTTAAAACTTTATTTTTGGATTTTAAAGGATATCAAACAAGGCTTTAAGACTAAAAGGATATATATTAGAGGTTTTAATATGCTTGAAGGACTAGGTATGTACCGAATTACGTATTCAAAAACAAGTTAACAGTATAATGGTCGAAGAGTTGCAGCAAATTCAAGTATATGATATTGTAAGTTTTTAAATTGATTAGTTTTAAAAAAAAATACGTAATTTTTAAATTTATTTGTTTCAAGAAAAATTGTACACGAAATATTTTATTCGTGTACAATTTTAACTCCGCCTATGTTGATTGTAGTCAGTCCCAAGCCCAAAAAATGAAGAGGGTTGTAACTTTTATTTAATTTATAATTCATATAAACTGTAAAAATTTTAAAATTTTTTAAAAAATATTATATTTGTCACGAATTAAAAACAAAAAAAAAACGAGTCGACTTGGCTCGACACAGCTCACTAAGGTCCAACCCAACTCGCTAAGGCTCGAGCCGAAAGCTCGGCTCGAGTCGGGCCAAAAAAAGCTCGAACCATTTTTACTTAGCTCGGCTTGCGAGCCAGCTCGGCCCGATTCATTGACATCCCTAGCTGGAACGGTCAGAAAAGGAAAAATAATATAAAGAAGAATTGATATTGGTCTTTATCGGGTAGAACAAAGTAAGGTAAAAATATTGAAGATAAAGGTGGATAAACACTTCCATCTCCAATCTAAAAAGGAGTTTCAAGTTTAAACGTTATGGTAGATTTCTTTCATTTGAAACTTTATTTACTTATTTTTTTGAAAATAGGATCTAACTGTCAACTCGTGAAAACTTGGACCGGGCCGCCATTTCTTGGTTGGCCTGACTTATTTACCGAGTTTAGCACCAATTTTAGATGAAGCGGGTGTCATACATAAGGCCAGTTCTCGATTTTTCGTGTTAAAACAATCAGTCTAGTTCCATTTTTATACCATTGTTAAAAACACTATCCTATTTCTCTACGTAAAAACTTTTCGCCACACCACTTTTCCTACACACTATCATCATCAAACCATATCTTATCCAATTCCCCCAACCTGATATCAGAGTTTGTTTAGTCAAAATTACGTAGTTAATGAAAAGAGTAGATTATTTATCTTGAGCTTCTTGAAAATCTTAAAAGAAAAGATATTTTAGTTACAACCTCTTTAATTTGTAAATTTTATAAAAATTTTAAACATCTTTTACATTTTGGAGATAAGCAGTTAAACTGTATAGTTGATGTATTNCAACCTGATATCAGAGTTTGTTTAGTCAAAATTACGTAGTTAATGAAAAGAGTAGATTATTTATCTTGAGCTTCTTGAAAATCTTAAAAGAAAAGATATTTTAGTTACAACCTCTTTAATTTGTAAATTTTATAAAAATTTTAAACATCTTTTACATTTTGGAGATAAGCAGTTAAACTGTATAGTTGATGTATTTGTAAATTTAGGAGAAAGCTTAAAAAAATATATCAACAAGTAATAAAAAAGTAGAAATATATTTAAAAATATAATTAAAAATATAAAAATCTTAGAAAATAATTTAGAATATATTAAAAACCAAAATAGTGAAATATTAAAAAGGAAGTTTTGTAATACAAGTGAAATAGATATTAAAATTCCTTTAGAAAAATCTCTCAAACAAATTGAAAATTTATAAGAAAACTGTATTAATTAATAAAAGATCAGCCTAGACAAGCTAGAAAGTAGAATACTAACATTAGAAAAAGAAAAGTCTACTGCTAAACAAGACTTAAGACAGCTTAATAAATAAGTTAGAAAATTTTGACCTAGGAAAAATTAAAAAATCTGGTAGATTTAAAAATACCAAGGGATTCAAACGTAGTGAAAAAGGAAAGCAAATTGTAATTAGAAGTAGTAGAGTATTAGGTAACCTTTTAATAAGATAATTATGTAGAAAAATGGAATCAGAAACAAGTCTTTAATAGATGTTGAAGAACACATAGATACTTTTATATAAAATAAATTAAAACTAGTAAAAGCATTAGACATATACAAAAAAGGAAGTATCTTTAACAAACCGTTAATATATCAACACTATGGAGAAAGATATGTTTTATGTACACACAAAGATCAATTCGTATCCTTAGATTTAATAGAAAAAAAAATCTTATAAAGAAATTGTTAATAAAAATGTTCAACATACTAAAGTTTTTAGTTGAAAATCGTATCCTTAGATTATTTAGTTGAAACAAAAAGTTTTTACAAAGACTAATAGGAATAAAAACTAAAGGATATCAAATGAAAACAAATGAAGATAATTTATTAATTTGTATAGGATTTATAGGAAGATTTACTAAAAATAACATTACAAATTATAAATTAGAAAATAATCAAATAATAACTTTATTAGGACAAAAAGGTATAAAAGTCATTCCAGCCCAAAAAAAAAAACTCTCTTCAAAAATAAATGCAAGATTAGATTGGAACTTAGAAAACTTTTTAGAAAGACCAATATTAGTACCAGTAGATAATATTATGTACAAAAAATGCTAATGAAACTCTAAGTATTAGATTTAGAAATTGTAATTATCAAGCAGAACAAACAAAACAAAATGAAGAAGAATGAAAACATATTGAAATAAAAGACTATGAAAATGATGAAGAAATTAATGCATCAAATGAAGCTAGTGGAAAAGAGGAAAGTGAAGACGAAAGTGAAGGTGATGAAAAAGAATTTGGATATATAGATATGGGATATTAAAGAAACCCTAGAAAATCTAAAGAAGTAGAAAACAGAGCCTTATTAAAAGAAGATCAAAGAATGTAGAAATTAAGATGGAAGAAAGTAGTGAAAGTAATAAAAGATTTAAATTAGAAACAAACCAAAAATTTGGAAAAAGTAAAGAACCTATGAAGAAAGAATACGATATTGGAGGAAAGTACCATTTTCTTCCTGTAATATTATATGAAATAGGAATATTAAACATATAAAAGTTAAGGAAAATGACAGGAAGAAGAAGGATGTAATTTATCAATAGCAAGTGATAGATGATTAATTTTAAAAATAAATAACTGCAAACCTCAAGATAGACATATAGTACGATAACTAATGGGAAAATTCTATAATTAGAGCACATAATAGTGTCCTATACAAATGACTACAGAAGAAATGTGATCTTAGTTAGAAACTTATTTAGGAATGACATTATTAGACATATATGTTACAGTCAAAAGACTAAAATCTGAAGAAATTAGATAAGATTGGCCAAAGGAGAAAACCCGAGGAATTTTACTTGCTGTATGAGATAAAAAATTATAAGATTTGACCCAATAGAGATAATCTTCATGAACAAAATATGCATAAGCAACATGAAGGATATACAACCATTTTTATTAAACTTTAAAAGATTAGTTAGTGCAGCAAAATTAACATTAGATATACTAATACTTGATAGATTATATAGAAAGATACTATCACAATGGAATGACAAGATTAGAAATGATTTAAATCAGCACCTAGAATAAAATGAACAAATAGTAGTTCTAGTATAAAATTTATAACTGATAAATTAAAATAATATAGTACAGAAGAAGTAGCTAGAAAAAAAATAAAGAAATTAAATTATATTTTTGTTCAAATTTATATACACACATATGATTATAGAAGAAGAAAGAAAAAATTATATAAAAGAGATCAAAAAATTTAAATATAAAAGACAATATCAAATGTATATATATATCTACTATCATAAAAGAGGCAACCCACTGTTTACTATTCATTTATGAAGCTTTTTTTATCCCCATCTTATCAATATCCATTCTCCACTATTCATCCAAAAGCTTTAAGGGTAATATGGACTTCCTCCTACCCATACCCACAATTGTTGACTTTGAATCTCTGCTTCCTTCTTGGAAAAGGAGAAAAAAGGAGTGGACGACAACATTAATTTCATCGACAACTCAACAAACTAAATCGTCCCTTTTGCGGTTTTCGAATTCCCCACCGCAAGCATAGGAAGATTGCGAGGATTTTGTACAAAATTCCTGAAACCTGTGTGAAAAATCAAGATTCTTGAACTCATAAAATCAATTCAAAATGAAAATGAGTCTTCTTCTGGGTTGTAAGGGTTGATACAAAATTGAGAGAAAAGTTTCAATCTCATTGTTTGAACTTCTCTGGAAGTTTTCCAAAGCCGTAAACATTTTACAGACATCCTGAGGTACGTGGATTTCATGTTCTCTGGAAATAAATCCAAAAGAATCTCCTTTAAAACATATATTATACATAAGCTTTAGTTTGTATGTTTATATCTCATTATCATTATAAGTATACGTATCTATACAGACCTAGTAACTTGCTTGCCAGTTTCATTTATTT
>CAIGRT010181977.1:0-11011 GCA_903798405.1 Fraxinus platypoda
CAACTTTGAATAAAAAAAAGAGGTTTTGAAATAAAATATGTTTGTCTATCTGATGCGAACATCATTAAGACATCATCGAGATTTACTTTATTTTTATTGTTATTGGACTTTATTATTTATGTTTCATATTATTGAGCTTGTAGTAGTGGGTTGGCCCAAGCCCTTAAAGTTAGGTTTTTTTACTATTTATTGGATATTTTCATTGTTGTTGAATTAGTTATTGATTTGAGTAAAATTATAATTGGCGGCCGCCACGTTTTCTTTTCCCCTGTTCTTTTTTCACGGTTTCTTCCCCTGCCTTCTCTTCTTCTTCTTCTTCTTCTTCTTGTTTTCCTCCCATTGATTCTACATCAAACTTTATTTCTATTTTATGTTTATTTTATAAAGTAAAATTAGGTTCTCTCGTTATCATTAATATTTAGGTTATTTTGGTCTTTTAGTCGTTATTAGGGCTTTAGATTTAGGTTATATTTAAGCATCTTGTTTTCCTACAATTTAACTTGGTCGTTTATGAATATCAATAAAAATATTGAAGATTGTTATTCAATTATCTACCCAATAGTTAATCTGTGCACGAATATACATTTGTAATCCCATAGATCTAGTTTCCTCTTTCACCTACATCGCATACCTACTCTTGGATACCATATTGGTGCAATAAAATTCAATGCTGAAGTCAAGGCTAACTTGTTTCTCAATAAGAAACTTCTAACATAGGCAAGAATTTTTTGTAGTAAGAAAATGCTCATTCTGATAGTAAAGTACTTTTTCACAACCCAAATTCTAACCGTACCTCACCAAATTCTTCTCTTCCTTTTTTCATTCCTATTGGAATGCAACTCACATATATCTTTTTTCCATAAATTACTGGCTCCAGGTCGTTTCACAAGCTTCTCACTAGTTTAGGAAACTTACAGTCATATAGTACGAGGAGCACAAAATTACAGTAACATCAATTTCTAAATGAATCTACTTCAAGATCTATTTATTAATTATCATGGATCTAACCTTGGAATTTACATTTATTTGGTTTAATTCTTTACCATCTTTAAAGTTCAAGGTGGAATGGTATATTTCATTTTCAATATGTATATAAGCTTTATTTAAAAAAGCTTTTATCCTACACAAATATTTAAACTTCACTATATTCTCAAAATCAAGCCATTTGCCAAACAAAATAAAAAAATCAAGCTATGTCAGGTAACAGAGCAATAACTAACAATCCTGTTCACAAGTCAAGAAAAATTGCAAACTCTGGACTGCAACTTTATAAGCCTAAAGAAAGAAAGAAAAGGGAACTTATTTTCTGAATAAAACAATTGTTATTAGATAATGAATATCAGCCAATTCCTTGTACACCCAGAAAAGGTGACAAGGTTTCATGGGATCCCATTTACAGATGTAACAACATGCTGTTGCTAAGTCCTCGATTTTCATAGTCAGATAATTTACATTGGATACAAAAGACCAAAAAATTTATAACCGAGACTTTAAAATAGAAGAGTTGTGAGATCTTGCAAATCAATTTACTACTCTCATATTCAGATCCCTTTCTTTTATCATCACAGGGGAGGGTGGATTGAACAATTGATTTGATTGAGCAAATGCCAATTCCATCTCTCATCTTTTGAGCAAGATCAAGCCCCTGTTTGGTAGCCATTTTCATTTGTTTTGTAGAAAAATTATGTCCGTGAGGTAGCTATCATGACGGTTGCATTTATTGATAAATCCAAGTGAAATTACATTTGTACCCCCTTTACATTTATTTCATTGTATGCTGAGAGTGTCATTTTAGAGAATTTGCTCTCTACTAAGTCAAAAAGGATGACTGCAATGGGCCCACATTACTGTTCCAACAGTCAAAAAATTTCTAAAAATGCCAAGAAAATGGCTACCAAACACAGTGTAACAGAACCAGTGGTCATTAATTTAGCGTCCAAATGGTATACAGTAACATAGAAGTTGTCTGCAGCTAGATCCTGATAAATTCCTATCGACACAAAGAAGCACCTTAGATAATGACTAAACTACTATATTTATGAACATATCGAATCCTATATTACACTAACAATAGAAGAATGATCTCATCTCCAAAGTATTCCTATACATAGCACAACAATCTCAATGATACCTGTTTCCATGAAGTCAAAAGTAATTTATCATATTTCTTATTACTATGACAAACTGAATCTTTTAAACAATAATAATAACGGGTAATGAATTATCATATCGGCAAAGAATCAAGAATCCATTCAAAATCACCTCCCCAGTATAATGTTTGAAGAACTTGCACTGGTTGAAACAGGTCATCCAAATGCCAAATGAACTTATCAACTCTATAAGACTACATAGGACTGCTATAATTTGATTTTGAGGTAGTATAATAATCTCAGGGAAGAAACGATAGTAGAATGAAAGAAATCTATACCGGGTAATTGTTCCATCAACATCAGATATCACAATTTTAGTGTCCCATCTCCACAAATAAACTCGGGCTTCAACCTAGACGTGCAAACTTTAAATAAGTATCAAAGGGCATTAATACATATGTAGATAAGCTGACATACATAATCAGAGGTAAACATACAGATGTTAGATGAACAAATAGAAAGGAAGGTCATAGGGAAAAAAAATGCTCAAGCTTCAAAGTGAAATTTCCATTACAACAGTCAAAAAGAAGTGACCTGTTGCTTCCCCAGCATTGCAGTCGAGAAGGTAAATATCACGATGTTCCTTCCTTCTTTTAGATTTAAGGATGCCAGTTGTTCAGATGTTGGATTCAGCGTCCTTATTTTCTTCTTATTTACCTTCAGATTCGGTACATCATTTTCTCCTACCATATCATCTGTGGTGCTCAGAATATTTTTAACAATATCAATTTCAATGCCATCCATAGCTGGCTGGGAAACTTGCACACTTCTTGATCTCTTAAAAGAAAAGGACCAACTTCCGCTGCTTCTACTCAAGGAATCAGTGGATCTAGGTGCATTTCCTGCAAGAGTTCTACTAGTCAACAAATTATGGCTTTAATTTGCATAACACAAAACATATACATCCTTGTTTCATGAGAACGTAGTGATTCAAACTGACTGCCATTTCGACCATGAGCTAATCATTCTTTACTGCAACAGGAAACTGGACAAGTAGATCTAGTTTTTCCAAATTTCAGCATCAAATGCCAAGAACTACAAGCCATCTTCCCCACATTATGATTGCTAATAGAATTAAGTACGTAAGCACTTTATGAACTTACATTTGGGGGTGAAATGGTAGACACACGAGACTCAAAATCTCGTGCTAAAGAGCGAGAAGGTTCGAGTCCTCTTCAAGGCATAATATTTTATATCAGTGGTACCCATCTAAAATATTACCATTCAAGGTTTAAAAAGGCCAAAGAACATCTAAGACATGTCATTTTTTATCTTCTTTGTTTTCTTTATGGTCATATTCATCGGCATACAGTTCGAGTTTGTCTTCGTTTTCAGTTTCTGTTTCAGTCTTTGTAGTGATATTGTTCGGGCACTAACTCATAGACAGATTTCGATTATATAAACCTTGCATTATTTAGGACTTTTGAAGTATAACATTTTGAATATATGACCTGGTCATTAAATCAATGTCAATTTCTATTACAATTTTCTACTGTGCATAAAATCTTAACTTTTTTCCACCTTGAATTTCTATCTTCTCTTCTCCTTGTGACTAGACCATATGAGAAACTGACTTGCTAATAATTTGCCATGTAGATGAAGCCTAGAGGATTATGATAAAAGTCAATTAATGTACAACAAACTAATGCATCGAAGGGCAAATGCCAATTTCACCTATAACAGTAGAACCAGAAGTTACTTTCCGTTCAGTAATAGATTTACTAAATTATAATTATGGACAGATGCAAAACAATTACAAAAAGGATCTTTTTTTTTTCCTGAACCTGGAGTGCAATACCATTATTGATTGATATATTCATTAAGTAAATGACAATTGAGTACCCAAGGGTAGGGCTATGATAGAACTTAGATTACTAAGAAAAAAGGCTGAGACTGGATCCTTGCTATGTTTTGAAACAACTGTCAACTGAACTAGGCTCTAAGTCAGAAGGATTAAAGAAGAAAGAGTTTCTTGATTTTCCATCAAAAAAGTGTTTATTCATGTACATTTAAAACAAATAAAAAAATTTGAACCTTCTTTCATTAAGTAATTAACTTTAGAGTGAAGGTATATAAAAGCAGTACAACATTCAATTTCATTTTTCCAATTTGAAAATCAAATTGTTCAAACAATATATAAGCTAATGCATGTTGCTAGAGAGACCAAGAGACTCAGGAGATTCAGATTATTTAATACAAATA
This sequence comes from Fraxinus platypoda, assembly GCA_903798405.1. Lineage (NCBI taxonomy): Eukaryota > Viridiplantae > Streptophyta > Magnoliopsida > Lamiales > Oleaceae > Fraxinus > Fraxinus platypoda. The sequence continues at coordinate 4,353 of CAIGRT010181977.1, forward strand.
GAGTGAAAAAAACATGTCCTATTTCAAGAATGAAAGGGACTACAATAAATCAAATAATTCATCGATATTAGAAATGCACATCCATAATTATTTTGCGAATCTTCTTGCTACTTAAATATCATAATGAAGAATTTGTATCATGTTATTAATCAAAGATTAAAGGTTGTATGATTAGATAGGTGAACAATGAAAATGAACTGAAGAATTAAGCCATGCTTTATTCTAATAAGTAACTTAAGTCTTTTATGAGAAATTCAAATAGTAAAATTGTCGTAGTCGAAGAAAAGTTTAAAGGATATATATGTGGCCCTCTTTAACAGCTTAAATTTTAGACCAAGTCATTCAACAAGGTATCAGAAATAAACTCTTAATCAAATGTAAAAGAAAACTGTGTTATGAGAAGAATTCATACATACAAGCAGAAATCGGTAACATCATGATTTCTCTAAATTAACATATCAAGGCAGGAGATCCCTAATATGCAAAACGTCTGAATTATCTATAATGAACTGAATATAGTTCTTCAGGTGTATCTCAGTGCAGAACACAGTGAATTTAACACATACTGATGCATATAGACTAATAAAGCTTCCAGAGCCAATACAGGAATGTTGAATAGCAATTTTAAGAGAGAATCATAGCCAAGACAGTAGGAAAGAGGAAAGAAAATCATGAAAAGCAATATATCACTAGCTGCTTCATTTACAAAGTTGAATGAGAAAGTATCAGATGCCACACAGCTAACAAGTACAGTTTTCACCAGCTCCACAACCCCAAAAGCATTATATGTTTCGAACAGCACTAAAGTTGATAAATAAAAGCATTTTCTTACCAAAGGGTGGATTTGCAGGTCCCTCTTTTAGCTCCTCCAGAACTTTGATATCTTTAGCTATTGATTGTGCCCGAGGTAATCTGAGATTATTATTTTTACCTGACTTTATATCTGAACGTGATGACTGGTTAAAAGAATGGTCAAGATCACATGTATCTAAATCATTACTGAGAGGCAACATATTAGGCAACGATCTCGCCATTCTTTCATGTTCCTTGGAATGAATTTCGGTGGTTGTGGTAATGCTAACATTGCTAGATATGGTTCTCAACTTACTTCTTGATTCTTTAGCATCATTTGCAATATCATCTATAACAGATTCGTCTCGATAAAAAGTGGCACTGCATTCTGGCGGAAAAGACTCATTCACTCCATTGGACACCATTGGTGAAAGTGGAGGATAAGTTTCTTTTTCATGATTTGGATAAATGGTGTCCATATCTCTGGCCTTGCTGAAATTATAATCATCCAGATCGCCAAAAAGGAGTTGTTCTTCCACTGAAATATCTGACATTGGGATTATTGGAATGGCCCCATCACTAGTTGATATTTGAGGATAGCCCTGAAGTCGCGAACATGATCCATACTTGTTTGTTTCATCTTCTTTCCAAACAGTTCTCTTTTCTTTATTTGGACAAGCAGAGTTGCTAAAACTGGAGATGATTAAACCACCAAGCGGCTCAATTTCCTCAATGAAATCATTTGATGGCTGTAGAGAAACTACTTGATGATGGGATTTATTTGCATTGCTTTCTGAAATGGAGTTCAAAGAACTTCCTTCAGCCTCAGAATTACTTTCATCAAGAAAAAAACTGAAATGATCCTCATTACCTAAACAGTCTTGAAGGTTTGAAGGTTCTTTGTCAAATAAAATATCAGTTTCTTGTCCAGACTTTACCGTGGATGTTAACACTGTTGTAAAATGCATAGCTTTAGCAGCGACACAGACTTCCCCACATCCTTCACAAGAAAAAGTGCCATTTGATTCTTCAGCGGCACCATCCAACCCTACTTTTGAGCTCTCACAAGTTTCATTACAACAAAAAGATTGGATTCTATATGTTCCATTCTCCTCCTTGGCAAAACCAGTGTCTGACGAACCATTGTGCTTCTCAACAGTGTTTGAAATTTGAGATTCAGGAATTGTGATCTTGGACTTGATAGTCTCAGAATTCCCATGATAAAAAGCATTAGCTAAATCCAATATCTCAGTCATTGTCGATGTTTCTGAATTTGATACTTGAGCATCTTCTTTAACATTTGCAATCGATGTGGATGCTTCACTGACATACACTGAAGTTAAGCATGAGTTTTCTCCATCATTTTCCTCGACAGTGTTTTCCAGTTTTTGATGGCTGGAATTATGAATAATGTCAATTTCATTATTCAGAGAATCATTGTCTAGAAAATTCTTATTGACTTCAACTTTTGATTTATCTTGAGCAGAAAACTGAGAAGTGTTGTCTTTACAGCGCCTGGCAGAGGCAACATTAGTAGACCACTTCAACTCCAAAAGATCAGCCGCAATCTCAGCACGCTCCAAAGAATTTATCCGAACAACACCGGAACCATCTACTTCCTCCTGATTTCCACACTCTTTCATTGATTTTCTCCCAAAAACAAGGCCCAAAATCTGAGACCGGCGAGAATTAGTCCTAACCATGGTATTCCTATTTCTGCCATTCAAAATTGATCCAGAAGAATCAGCATCATAATTGTAACTTTTTGATTTCATTGACATCCTATTCCCCGATTGACAGTCTGTATCCTCGCCCGAAGAGGATGGAGGAGAAAATAATGACGTCCCTTCCTCTACATCCGCCTCCCTCAGAAAGTAAGCTTCCCCTTTATGATCCAAGTACATATGGAAATCTGCTTCAACGCCATTAACACTAATGTTAACCACCTTCTCTTTGGCCTTCAACACCCCCTGAAACTTCCCAAACCGAACATACCAAGGTGATGATTTATAGCTCCCGTCCGGTTGTTCCACCACAACAATATCTACAGCACCGCCAAATGGGTGGAAGGGCCCAGATACGGTAACTACACTTTTACTGATGTAACTACCTAGCTTCCCCACAGCTTGCATCTTTAAAGAATTCAAAAACCTTAGCTACCTTCCAACTAACAGAACCCTGAAATTACCCTAAAAGCACAAAAACAATACAGTACCAAAACCCATAAAGATGGAACTTTTTAGCTGATATGCCACCTCTTATAATCTCATATAATCGACCCTCCAATATATTTACACTACCATAAAATTCAAATTCTCGATCCTTTTTTTCCTCCACTTTTGCTCTTTCTTCGATTTCAAGGACACCCCAGATCACAAGATAAGCAGCAGAGATAAAAATTCAAGAACCCTAAAATTGTCTAACAGAATCAGGTAGGAAAAATAGAATTTTCTCTTACCTGATGTAAAGAAGCAATAAAATCAAGACGCAATTATATACAAGGACTCGTAGAAAATTGATAATTGCACGAGACTAATACGACCAAAAGAGAAAAACAGATCTGTACTATATATGAAATCCAGCTCAAGAAAGCAGTATATTCAAGAATTCAAAAATCTAAAGACAACCCACATGAGAGAGCACTCGTACAAATAAAACCGCCAAAGAACGAGTGTTGAGAAACAGTTGTCGTAGAAAGCATATTCCCTTTTAGATTATTCGAATGTTCCACAAAGACTAATCATTGCCTACACCCTCCGAAAGGAATCGTAATAATTAAATATACTAATTATGCAGAATCGATTCGAAGAAGGGTAGATTTTACGATTTTGTGTGTAGAAACTGACTGAAGGAAAAGATTAAAAAAAAAATGAAAAGAAGAGTAAATCTTGTAATTGTGAAAGAGACAACACAGGAGAGTCAAATATTTTTTTATATCAAAATGTCAAATTATTTTTCTTGGAATTTGGGGAAGAAGTTTGATTCAGTGGGGATTTAATGGCGGGTTAATTTTATTGAAGATCACTGAACTTTGAGCAAAGTCTCAATTATGCACTCAGCTCTAAAACATCTCAATCAAGTCATAAAACTTCATAAATTTTCCAGTTCAAGTAACTCCATTAGTTTCCGTTGTTAAAACTACTTGCTTGCATGGATATTAGAATTTGACGAGAAGTTAACGTGGATAAAGTTGTTGGAATTCGTCACATAATTTTTTCAATATAAGCTCTTATTTGGGCTTTATTATTTTTAAAATACATTTTTCTCTCTCTTATTTTTAATCATACATTTTTCGATAAAATAACATAACATAAATTCAAAAAAAAAAATTATTTTTTAACTACACATTTTCCAAAAAATCACCACTCTAAAATATGCTTCCCCAAAATTTGTATTTAATGGAGCCCAAACAGGAGCTAAACGAGCAGAAACACGAGTTGAGAAGTTTGAACAAAATTTTCAACTTCTCACATATAGGCATTTTCATAGTCCACATGTCCTATATGATTTTCTGATTATACAACATATCTCATCATTCGCAATAAGAGTGAAAAAGATCATCAAACCGTCGAATCGAACTAAAGTTGTGATTTTGAAATGTTGGTTTGGAGCAATGTTGTTTAGGTTTGATTGTTTCAAAATTGAACCAACTATTCGATTCATGTTTTTGATAGTTAAAAGCTGCTTAAAATCAAACAGAATCATTCATCAATTATCTTTAAAAAATATTTGTTTTACACGATATATTGTTTATTAGATCAAATTATACTTCAATAAATTTATTGGTTAGTCAACTTTTATTACCTCTTTAGAAAACTTATCATGTATGTATAATAATACCTTTTTTTTATGTAAAGATGAAATTGCAAGCAAGTTTTATGGTTGAAATTCCTATTAATGTATTGGCTTTAACTTGTATGGAGACCATGATTTTAAACCAAATCAAACATCAAAAAACGTTTGTTTGAAAAATGAAATAGTTTGGTTCGATTTGGAATTTTTTTCAAACCAATTAAAATTGTTTGTTTAAAAAAAAAAAAAATAGTTCAAAGATCATCCAGATTCATTTTCCCCCTAATTTGCATTAATGCAGACTTATGGAGTTATCTAAATTGAAATAATTATGAAGTTTGGTGACTTTATTCTTTTTAAATTTGAGTAACTCAACTGAAACTTTGCTCAAAGTTGGATGACGTTCATCAAAATTAACCGTTTAATGGGCCTTTTCTCTTTATATATTTATTATTAATGTTTTTTAATTTTTAAAATGGTAAGGGAGCCAAATGTCTAGAATTTTGGGTTGGTTCCCACATATTTTCACTCTTGTAAACGTCGCATTAAAAGAGGGAATTATTTAGGATTAGACTTAAGGTCATGTTTGTTTCGAATTAAAATTAGATTTTAATTTAAGTCAAAGTCAAACAATCAATATTAACCACATTTTTTATAGGTCCCACAACTTTTCAACCACGCATTTCAAAAACTTCTATCACAATCTACTAAAAATCTAATTATAATCTCCACCAAACACCCACTTAGAATCACAATCATTTAAGTTCTAATTATTTTTAAGCAAAATTTACCCATTTTGTCTCAACCTTTGCACGTTGTAACAAATATATTTTCAACTTTATTTTTAGTATAATTCATCATCAACCTTTCAATTAAGTAAAAAAAAAAACTCATCATTTCATCCATGACCAATTAAGTCCTTGTTTGAGCCCCATTTTTTGAAAAAAAAAAAAACTGCATTCTTGAATGGTGTCTTGGTCTATTTTAACCACATATTATTCAATAAAATAATATTATATGCAAACCCAAAATTTTTTCTTATTTGTTAACCACATATTTCCCATCAATACACTATTTAAAAATGTATTTTTTTGATAAAAATAAAGCTCAAACAAGACCTAAATATTGGGTTTGCTCTCCTCTTTGAATAAAAAAAATAAGAAATCAATAAACAGTAAAAAAAAAAAGGAAAATTGCAAAGAAATTTCCATAACTTCAAGAATTATGAATAAAATTTATTTAAAAAAGCAAATATGTACCAAAACACACACACAATTCATCTTTTCCACCAAGCTAAACCCACCAATCTCAACCCGTACGCACTACTAAACATTACTTACACATGCAATAATATCGGCGATGGCACCAACACCACTTTAGAAAAATAATTCCAAAAAATCCATTTAATTCAATTAAGCCCCTATATGATGGTCATTCCTTGAGAAAATTGAGTTTGGAATAGTGATTTTTTGGAGAATGTATAGTTAAAAGAATAGGGAAAAAATTGAATTTACGTGCAAATTTTTTTATTGTATTAATACATGGTTGAAAATGAGTATAAGAATCAAATAATTTTTTGAAATAATGATTATCAAACAGGGGCTAAGTACCCATTTCGTACAGAAAAATCTAGACAAGCAAATCAATAACAAAATCTTTCATGACCCAAATTTTCACCTTGAACACAATCCATGGTTCCTTTAGATTCATTTTTTTCTCCATTTCCCCACCCCCAACGCTCTCCCACCACACGTAAGCCCCAATTTTCCCCTTCTCGTTGTGTACATATGTATGAATATGTGTACGCAAATAGATAATTTTGTGTGTATTGTATACTAAGAAGAAGGTAAGGAATAAGAATCGAGAAAACAACATAAAAATGGGAAAATATGCTCACCATTAGGGGTGTCCAAAAGTCCCGAACCGAACCGGACCGAACCGAGCGGTTCTTCATAAATTAAATACCCGAACGGGTACCCGAATCGAGAACCGATGGGTTTGGGTCGGGTCTCGGGTCTAGACCAAGAACCGAAGAACCGAATAAGAACCGAAACTAAATAATTTTTTTCATTTTT
>CAIGRT010182017.1:0-17114 GCA_903798405.1 Fraxinus platypoda
ATTCTTAACATCATTTCGAAGTATTCACGACCTAGTCGTCACCATCCTTAACGGCGTGTGAAACGGCCATCTGTAGCGAAAGTTACCACTCGTCAAAATAGGAATACAAAAATGCAATATTTGAAACAGTTGAAAATGCCTAGTTTGACGAGTGGTAACTTTTGCCACGATTGATCAATATGTGCAATAATATGATTGAGACATATTTTAAGAATGTCTAACAATCAAATCATAAGTACTATGGTCTTTAATTTATATATTATGTGAGACCAATATGATTTTTTTATAATGTTTAAGAAATCTTTAATTTATATATTATGTGAGACTAATATGATTTTTTTTTTTTATAATGTTTGTCTTATAAATTTAGCGAGTATCAGTCAAAATATTTTTTAATCAAAATCATTTATTTATCAAATATTAAATTATCGAGGTTTCGATATGCAATGCATACTAGAAAGAAACTCTTAAAACATCAAAAACAGACTCAAGCTGAGCCCAAAAGAAATAAAAGTCCATCTATGAATTAAGTATTGGATCTGGACTCAAAGCCCGTAGAGAAAAGCCCGATTTTATTTTATTAGACAACTAATTACTAAAGGTTTAAAAGTTTGTTTGAAGCTGCACTTATGTTCTTATCATTGAACTTTCATTAATTTGCACGTTTTATAATAGATACCTATTTCGGCCGAAAAGCTCTTTAAAATGACATAAAAAGGACTTGTTTGTACTAACAATATAATGACTTATTTGTCCCTCATAAACAATAAATATAAAAGTGTGACAAAATATTTGTCCCTTATTTCAAAGTACGCTAACAAAATATTTGAATAGAAACCATAACTAGTGACAAAATGTGCTAATTAATATAATGTTGAAGATAGAAATATGATGAAAAATTGAAAATGACGACATAAGTAAAATAATAAACAAAAATAGAAGAAATTTAATACAATTAAAAGTGATGCAATATCAAAAGGAAAATATAGTGTCAATAACAATCGCAGATTAAATAAAGAAATATAAAATGTTCTTGCAATAGACTAGACGAATGCCTAATCTAAAAGGATAAATCTAGATGTACAAAATGTTTTACCGACTCGCCAATGGTGTGGCGCCAAGTGGCGAGTCGGTAAAACATTTTGTGAGTGTAGCATAGTCCAATCTAAAAATGGAGTTGACTTGAATTTATTTTCTTAAAAACCTTTTGCTTATATTTCTCAAAGAAATGTGTAAATATCTATGAAAGAAATCTGAATAAATCAATTAGTAGAAGTTGGCTTTTAAGTATAAAAATACATTTTAGCATAGCTCTTACAATATCAATTAACATTCTTTTCTTTAAACTAGTTTTCCATATGTGCCTTGCATGTTTTGTATATATAGTTTTATGGCTTCTATAATGTGATGAAAATACTTCAAATATAAGCCCTACAATATTTTTGATTCAGTAGGGAATATTATGTACCAATAATGAGAAAAAAGCCTTCAAAGCTCTTGAAATGTAATTACTTTATTGTTAGAAAACTTAAGTTATCTTGAGGTAAAAATTTGGGAGATCATGGTTGATTTGACCTTGTTCTCTAAACTTGTAAATGCTTTTATTTGAATAATCGAATGTATTACGCCTCTGATAACGAGCCGTATGGTTAGAAGACACACTTGCTGATGGCAGTCATTGCTTCGGCATAAGATACAGATCTTTTATGCAAAGAACTGTCCAAAATAAAATCTTATGAATGATGGATGTGACATCTCTGCAGTAGATGCCAATGTGTCAATTCGAATCCATTTGTTAGGTAACATTAAATGCCCGCCCACCTATGGAGTAATAGACGAACGTCTATGAAAAGACACTTCGAACCAACAGATGAAGCCACATGTTTTTTATCAAACGGTTTTTCTTTCACCATTTTCTCTATAAATACTTATGCTTTGTACCTTTGTAAAATAATGTAACTTCACTTTTAAGACCTCTTGAGATACTATAGAAATCCCAATGGTTTCCGCAACCAAACTTAGATGTTTGCAATTATTGTCGACTAACTTGATCGTCAGAGTGTTCGTGGCAACTACCCACATCGTCAGGAATGGAGCGACTAATTGTTTGTGCCAAGTGTACATAGAGGAATATACACGGAGTTGCTTTCTATTGGCCACGTGGAGATCCAATTTTCCAGGATCAACAGATTGGCGCCGTCTGTGGGAAATACAACACTGCTGTTGTGTAGCTTGATTGCCGCCGAAAAAGCTTATCGGAAAAGCCCAAAACTTTCCCCTCGAAGAAAGGGTTTCTTCTTGAACTAAGAACAAGTGAAAGTTGGCTAGAATGCAATAGTTAATTTGGGTTGTTGAAAGGAGTCTAAAAGTAAAGTCAATGAGTTCAAGTAATGAAGATGTTAATCCAGAAGGGTGAGAGAAGCCTCTCAAGAAGAGGTCATAAGAGCCAATGTCACTCAGACCTTACCATCATCGCTGTCGAGATGGGAGAGTGGCGGCACGATTAACTACTGAAGTGGCCTAAATGGCTACCAACATAAGAAGTATCGCAACATAAAACGCTACAATGCCTGAGCTCCTCATGCAAGTTCAGGGTAAGAGGAGTTTTCAAGTGCCCTAGGATGGGCCTCAAACAACCTATGACCAACTTTAAGAAGCAAAAAATCAAAGGTATTTCAATCGGCAGAGGAGGGAAGCCCCTATCGAAAGAGAAGTACAAGTAGATGTCATGTTCTATGTTGTGGGGCCCCCTACCAACGACTCCCAGCTAGGAGAAAATTTTTCCCTAGATTATAAGCCTCAGAGGTCCATCACTGCGTTCAACAAAATAGGGTGGAATCCAAGGAATATGAGTCAATCCACGCATTAAATGGCTCAACATGAGCAAATGTAGAGCTAGGGAACTCAGACTCCCCCACCTAAAATAGGCGGGAAGGGAGAATCTTAGTAGATTGAGGAAATCGAGAATGGACATCGCAGCCCTAGCCTCGACACGAGGTGGACAAGAATAACTCTAAAGGGCCTATCGATCTTATGAGCTTGATGATGACGATGACAACCTCCATTTTTCTCGAGAGCTTAGCAGCTTCCTAATGCCTCCCAACTTTATACCTCCCAAGATCCCAATGAAGAAAGAGATGACCCGAAGAAGCACCTCAATAAATACAAAACACAGGTGAGCTTGAGGGAAGCATCGTCGACCCTGAAATGCAGAGCTTTCCACTTAAACTTAAGCGGAACAACCGAGGTCTGGTATAACGGGTTACCACCACTAAGCATCAGGAGCTGGCTTGATTTGAAGAAAGCATTTTTGAACCAATATCTGTCCAGGAAAGAAGGGAAGGCTCCCATTCAACTCCTGCAAGACATAAGGCAAGTTGCAGAAGAAACACTGAAGAATTACCTAGCCCGTTTCACCGATGTGATGACTTATTGCGAGCAAATTACTGATAAAGAGGCCCTTTCAGCCTTGAAAAGAAGCCTCAACATGAATACCCTGTGTTGAAGTGATATACGGAACAAGAACACCGCAACTTATGACGAGCTGGTGGAAATGATGAGGGTTGAGATCATCAATGAAAAAATGATTGATTATCGGAATAGGGCAGCACGGGGGCTCCCACCACCCAAAAAGCAAATGGGAAGAGGCCCAGCTTCGTATTTGGTAAGCCAACAATGGACTCAAGCTGGACATGTAATGGCCCTCACATTGGGACAAGCTTTGGTAACAACTACATTAAACGCTGTACCAACACTCGCTTACGAAAATATCGGGCCAAGTACCAACATCGAGGATAGAACATCGAGAAAACCCAACTCCAAGAATAAAAGAAGGGAAAGAAAATATAGATATAGGCCTATGAATGAGGTGTGACCCTATTGTACATTCCATCGGTTCTATGGCCACAATACAAGTGAATGTAGGGACGCCCCTTGATCTGCAGAAAGGAGTAATCCTCGTAGCATGATAAAGGAAGGTTAACCCCAAGAAAGGCAATTTTTTCCCAAAAGAGGAATGCGAGGCGACCCACGAAGGAACACTCACCTTGGCGAGTGAGAGATGAGGACGAAGATAGGCCTCGAGGTGTGCATAGGCAAAGGAGAGATCAAGCCCCCACCACGGGAAACGCGTCTATTCAGGAGATCGACACAATAATTGGAGGACCCCAGTCGCAAAATCTTTCTACGCGTGTCAAAATTAGCTTGAGGAAACGCAAATGGGCATTTAATGCGCCCCAGGCTAATGAGTCAAAAATGATACCTAAGATGTGATGTTTCAGTAAAGGAGATGAAGCTACGTTTCTTCTCATCTAACGGTTACGATTACGCATGTAACACTATAAATATATCTTTTGTGCCTTTGGAGGGTAATGAAAAAGTATTTGATTACAAACCATATATATATTCTTTCTTTATATTTAACATAGTGTTGATAGTGCTTGAAGTACAATCTTGATTGTGAGTTTGATTTTTGATTTTTCGTTCATTATTGTGTAAGTATATCTTTTGTCGGAGTTTGAACATTTATGTCTCGTGTTATAAAGTTTCTCCCAAATTCACACATTATATTGTCGATTGACAATCTTTCCATGCGTCTTAAAATTAGATTAAGGAAACGCAGTGGGCCCGATATCTGTTGTCCACGTCAACTGTGTGAAAAATGAGGTGAATAGATTGGCACCGTCTGTGGGTCGAATGTCCCACGTGGGTCCCTAAGTGACGAGGCATAACAAAAAATATCTCTCGATGGAGAATTCAAGGACTATTTAATAAAAAATGGTATTATTTCTCAACTGAGTACACTTGGTACACCCTAATAGAATGTCATTTCAAAAAGATGAAATATGACAATGTTAGATATGGTTAGGAAAATGTTGAGTTTCACAACTTTCTTATCTAAGTTTGGAGATATGCACCGGAGACAATGCATAAGTTATTAACTTAGTTGTTTCTATGTTTGTTCCCAAAACGCCTCTGGAATCTTGGAATGACTGCTAGTCTAACTTGCAGCATATATAAATTTAAGGACGTTTGAATCACGTGTTGAAAGCAAAGGCACACAAGTTGGAGTCTAGATTATGAATATTCTTGTTTGTGGGATATGCCAAGAGTATTATTTCTATAATCCTCTAGATAGGAGGTCTTTGTTAATAAAAATGCAACTTTTTAAAAGATAAGTATATTAATGCACATTAGTCAAAGAGTAAGGTTATGTTGGATGAAATGAATGAGAACAATTCTACCCCATCGATTTCTGGAACACAATTTGGAGACAGTCCATGTTGTCACGAATATCTAGATAATGAGATCGGGTGGGATTGATGAGTTGTCTAATGATATACCGACATTGAAGGAAACGTTATGATTCCAAATGATGCTATATTCTAGGATCTATCATCCCTTAAACAAAATTGAAGGATCATCAGACAGCCTTCTAGGTGCTTGTTGGTCAAAGAGCCCAATCAGGTGATCTTCACTATACAAGTTGATAATCCAATGTCATATAAGGAAGCTATGGATGATGTGAATGTATATTTATGGCAACAAGTTATGAAACCTGAAATGAAATCCATGCATACCAATCAGGCCAAGGAACTTGTAGAAGTACCAGAAATGATAAAACTCATCGAATGCAAGTGAGTCTACAACAGAAAGAGATGAATTTATGGAAAGATAGAAACCTTTAAAGCAAGGCTAGTGGCTAAGAATTTTATCCTACGAGAAAGAATCGATTATGAGGAGACCTTCTCATTTGTGGCTATGCTTCAGTATATTACGATTCTTTTATCCATGGCAGCTTATTTTGGTTATGAGGTATGGAAATGGATGTCAATACGGAATTTTTAAATGACCATCTTGAGGAATGTATCTATATGGTACAATAAGACGAATTCATAGAACGTGATCATAAAAAGAAAGTTTACAAGCGTCAATAATCCATTTATGGATTGAAACAAACACGTGACAAAATTGTAATTTCCCTATTGCTTTATGTGGATGGTCTTCTACTCATTGAAAATGACATAGGAGTATTATCATATATTAAAAAGCAATTGTCTAACAATTTCATACAAATGAATTATGTGAAATTATCTATTTTCTAGGTTTTCAAATTTTGAGAAATCGAAAGAAAAATATCATACCTCTATCCCAAGCTTCATATATTTATAAAATACTTGTTAGATTTACCATGCAAGATTTCAAAAAGGCCAATTTTTCCTTAGGCATGAAATTCAACTCTCTAAAGAGCAGTCCTCTAAACTCTAAAAAGATTGAATGCGTGAATAAGATACCATATGCATCGTCAGTAGGTAGTCTCATCGATGCTATGTTATGCATTATACCTGACATTTGTTATAATGTTGGTATGGTGAGTTGATATTTGTCTAACCCTGGATTGGAATATTGGATGGTTGTAAAGTACATTTTTAATTATTTTCGGAGAACAAGAAATCATATGCTAGTTTACTATGACCAGATCTTGTTTCGATGAGATATACAAATTTGGACTTCTTGGCTGATAAAGGTTCTTACAAGTTTGCATCATGATCATTATTTACACTTGATAGTATGGACATTATTTGGAAAAGTATCAAGCAATCATGCATTGCTGATTTTACTATGGAGATCGAGTATATGGTAGCTTGTGACGATGCTAAAGAGGCTATATGACTTGAGAAAACCCTAACGCACATCGATGTGATGCCTGCACCTGCACAGTTCTTGACACGGTATTGTGATTACAGTGAGGCAATGAAAAATGTCGAAGAATTAAAAATCATTAGATGGGTAAACATATTTAACGAAAATATTATTTGTCAAGATAGATCGTTGGTAGAGAAAATGTAGTTGTTAGTAAGATTACTACTAGAAATAACCTCGTAGACTTGATCTCTAAGAGCCTTTAGTATAAGATTTTCAAGGCACATCTTTAAGACATGAGATTGCAAGATGTGACACATATACTCTAAAGAAAGTGATAAATTTGTTGGATTGTGCGCCAAAATAGTATATTTTAATGTGATAAAATAATATTTTATAAATACTTATGGTTTTATTTATTACATTTATTTAATATAGAGCACACAAATTAAATTACATACGAACGTTATAATAATAAAAGTTGAGTGCTTGAATGAAGAAGCACAGTATGATAAAACTTATATTTTTTTATCATAAATAATTTAATCACAATTAATGTACGAAGGTTGGACCTTTTACTGGAAAGTTGTAATGTTGACTTACTTACCTTTCGGGTTATCGATTTATCCTCATCATAGAAATGGTTGACATTGATATTAGTACTCTTCGAGTATACTAAACGGAACATGTGTCAAGTTTAATTATATGACATGATGTGCGAGAATTGAATTCCATATCATAGACTAGTATTCCATCTAAATCCATGGACAAGATTGTGCATATCTTTCGTGAGTTTAATAATTCTTTGATTCACTGTGGATAAGATCAATTTATTTGATCACATATCCCAGTAAATTGAGAACTTGAAAGTCAGCGAAGTAGAGACCACAAATCAAAGTCGAGAATTGTCACCCTAAATGATCTAATTATTGGACCTTTAACAATATATGTCCGATGAGGTACCTATGTAGCTCTGAAAAGTTTTGAACTCGCTTGCAATACTTGAAAAGTTTTGAACTTAATTATAATTGTGATTTAAGTTCATGTACTATATGTGCAATTGCAACAAATTAAGACTTAATTTATTTATGCTAAGACAAGGCTTGGGGGCCTATACATAGGCACATAGGGAGGCTGATTCAAATATGGAAAAATTGCAGTCACGGTACCAAACATTTTACCTTTATGCAGACTTTACCCAAATCTTTCATTTGTGCCACTAGAGATATCAAACATTTAAAAAAATCGCAACTCCAGTCCAAATTGACAAAAATCGTTACTTTTTCTGTTAGTTAATCAAATATTAAAGGCCCGACTTATGTTGATTAATTTTTTTAAAGGGCAAAATGGTAATTTTATATTTTTTCCATATAAAAAAAAACAAAAATAAAATAATTAAATCAAAAACAAAAAAACTCAATTATCGTCTCCACCCCACCCCTACCCTAAAATGCCAGCACCACCACTTCGATCACAACTCTAGTGCCACATCTCCCATTTCCTTCCTCAAGAGCCACGCTACTACACTTTCCGCCACCTCACCCATCACCACCACCACGCAAAGTAAAGGCACCTCATTATTGCCATATTCGACTTCACTGTACCCAGATCCATCGGCTGCTTCACAATTTGATGATAATCGTAAAGCCCCAAAGCAGCCGCATCAACAGGCTTGTTGAATATCCACCAATTCTTGTGCTTCATCAACTTCGTCAAAATCTGACACATTCTTTTAACACTCCCTCACAATCAATTGAACTCACAACTTCTAAATTTCCATTATCAAGAAATCCATTGCAGGGTTTCTTTGGATCCTTATTGGATCCATCTGGGGCTCCAAGCCGTTTTTTAACTAATAATTTCTTCATGTTGCCTTGTGGCTCAGGATTGTTATTGCTACTGGTAATGTTGAATGCCACCAGAGTCAATTTAATCACGTAGGTTCTGGATTTGTTCAGGCTCGGCAGCCAAGCGTTTACGAAGCTCTAAAAGCTCCGATTTTGTGTATGTTTTTGTAAAGGCAACGTTGCGTGGTGGTAGTGATGGGTGAGGTGGCGTCGGCGTTGTGATCGGAGTGGTGGTGCCGTCATTTTGAGGATTTTAGTTTGGGTTGGGCCGACATTGGGCTGGGCTGGGCTGGGCGGGGCGGGGCGGGGACGATAATTGGGTTTTCTGTTTTTGTTTTTGATTTAATTATTTTGTTTTTTTTATATGGAAAAAATGTAAAATACCCTTTTGCCCTTTAAAAATTAATCAAAATTGGTCAGACCTTTGATATTTCGTCAACTAACAGAAAAAGTAACGATTTCTGTCAATTTGGACTGGAGCTGCAATTTTTTAAAGGTTTAGTATCTCTGATGGTACAAATGAAAGGTTTTGGCAAAGTTTGCATAAAGGTGAAAGATTTGGTACCGTGGCTGCAATTTTCCCTTTAAATATAGAAGATGCGAACAAGTTTAGTCTAGAAATCGCTTTTCGATTTAATTAAAAGAAGGTGTCAACACATTGGTGTACTCTTAACTTTAAAGAATGTCGTAGAAGGCTTGAAAGTTTGAAGTACAAGATTTTTGAAATCAAAAGTTGAAAATCCATGATCTAAAACGTTTAAGGTGCTTAATTCAAATTCATTTTAAGAATTAATTATCAAATTTGGATAACTTTCAATTCTTTATTTCTTGATTATAATATAAATTTGAATATCTAGCAACGATATTAAAATTTTAAATTAAAGAAAATTTTGATTTTTGATGTAATATTTATTCGACATTCTAACAATATCACCCAACTGAATTATTTGTGATAATTTTAAATTATCTCTTGACAATGTGCCTCTAAATAATAGGAACTAAATTCTAAATCCTTATTAAATGATAGGGTAATTAACACATAACGTCCTCATCTTTCACTGTTGTTGTGAAAAACGTCATTACCTTTCATGTTCGGCATTTTCACTTTTTATTGCGCAAAATGTCATTTTTCATCAATTTTCTCAATTAAAAATTGTAAAATGACAAAAAAAAAAAATTAATTGCAATCATAGTCCCATTTTTTTTTTTTGAAAAGCCCAAATAAGTCCCCAAATAAATTATTAAAAGGGTAATTAGCACATAATGTCCATACCTTTCACTATTATTGCAAAAAATGTCCATACATTTTATTCATTTTTTGACATTTCATCATTAATTAAACATTTAATTGCGCAAATCATTATTTCTATCCATTTTCTCAATAAAAACTATGAAATAGCGAATATACTATCATATTTAAATAAAAAGATAAAGAATTAATTGTAACCATAGTCGCAATTTTTTAAAAAAAAAAGTGAAAACAAGTCCCCAATAAATTATTTAAAAAATATTTTTTAAAAAAGTGCAAACGAGTCCCCAGTAAATTTATTTAAAAAATTAAAAACTGCAAACGAGTTCCAAATAAATTATTAAAGAATTAAAAATTTAAAAATATATATTTTTTATTTAAATAAGATGGTATATTCATTATTTCACAGTTCTCTACTGAAAAATATGATGGAAATGATGGTTTCCACAATCAAATGTGTAATTAAAGGTGAAAATGTAAAGAAAATGAAAGGTATAGACATTTTTTGCAATAAAGGTGAAAGATAGGGATATTATGCACTAATTACCCATTTAATAATTTATTTGTGACTTATTTGGGTTTTTTAAAAAAAAAATTGGGACTGTGATTGCAATTAATTTTTTCTTTTTATTTTATTTAAAGAGAAATGTATATTCGTCATTTTATAATTTTTAATTGAGAAATAGGTGAAAATGACCTTTTGCGCAATGAAATGTGAAAACAATGGCGAAAATACAAAAAAATGAAATATATGGACATTTTTCACAATAACGATGAAAGGTGAGGACGTTACGTGCTAATTTTCTTAAATGAAACTTTTTCTACTCTCTCAGTACACACTAAAGCAGCCACTTTTCATCTCTCATCTCCACGTCCCCCTTGCACTTGTCCTCATTAGAGAGACTAACAGTCCCCATTTAACATTAATTATAGCAATCTTGCCAACCATTTTATTACAACTGGCAACTAAACTCTAACTAGTAAATCCTAGCCAAAAAACCTTATCCTTGATGATTGAATCTTTAGATTAAAATCATATTTTTAATAGATTTTGATTAAAATTGATGAAATATGTGGTTTGATAAATTATGGGTCTCACGAAATATATTGTTAAAATTAATTATTGATTTTGATTTAAATTAAAATCTTAATTTTAATCCTACCGAACTTAATTTCTCATGATGTGCCACTTTTGACTCGTCTATTATGACTTTTGAAAAATTAAAAGTTAATTTTGATACTAATAAACTGTTATTGAATTTGTTTAAATAATTTTTTAAAAATAATTTTGTATGACTAGAGTCTAATATATCTCTTCTACAAAAAATAGAAGCCATACTAAATGGACTTTAAACTCGCTTGATAAAGCTCTTTATAAACATATACTCTATCAAAGCTCTACACGCTATACAAATACAATAATGCTATGTGTACATAATATTTTACACAAAGTTTTACATCCCCTCACATGGAGGGAGCCCTACACACAATAAAATGTTTGTGGCCCCCCTCCATGTGAGGGGGATGTAAAACTTTGTGTACACCCATTGCATTATTCATACAAATATCTCTCTAAACATCCAATTAAACAATCTCTTCAATGGAATTATTGATTCTCTTCTTCCACTGCCTTCTCCTCACCACAGGTACATAAAAAGAAATTTTAATGTCAGCATTCAAATCACTCTTTTCAGAATTAGATTAAAAAACTTCTTCTAATGTACAGTCATATAGTTTTATATATACTAACATTTTTGCACAATATTTAGGTGTCCAAGGTTCATCTCCTCACCACCAGCTCGACCTCCACGAAAATCATCAACGATATAGCTTTCGACCCACAAAGCTATTTGTATTTGGGGACTCATATGCTGATACAGGGAATGTAAAAAAGTCTTTAGCAAATTCTTGGAAAGAACCTTATGGCAGTACTTTTCCCGGGAAGCCTGCCGGCCGTTTCTCCGATGGCCGTATTCTCACTGATTACCTTGGTACGCAGTTACACCCCACCTTCTGCCTTTTTCTATCTTTTGATTTTTTTTTTTGCATAGAGCTATATAATAATTATGGACCTTGCTACACCCCTCTCACATGGAGAGGGGTCTGCACATAATAAAATATTTGTGAGCCCCTCTCCATGTGAGAGGGGTGTAAATCATTATGTACACCGTAAGAAGGTGTACATGTAGTATAATTCAATAATTATATTGTCTCATCATTGTGTGCACTTTATCTTTTGCTCTCTCTTTTTTTGGGCTTGAATACACGAGTCAGCTTTATGTTTATGGTGAGCTGGTGCAACAGTGCCTTAGTGCACTTTCTTCGTTGAAGAATTTCCATTATTGAGCATGGACATGGCGTCCTTTTATTTAAACAAGCGTGCTAATTTGTGTGTGCCATGTGTGAGATACTGTGAAGCGGAGATGGACAATCTTATGAAGAATGTCTGTTGTGTATATATTAATGACTAATAATTCTAAGCTGAAAATATCAGTTCTTTGTGCCTTGTTTCAATTTTTTGAACTTCATCTTTGCAAATTACATGTCTACGTCTTGATCATCAGGGATGGAACTAGAATTAGATTTTTATCATAGCGGCGAAGTTGGGTTGTACACTATTTTATATATTTGTGAGGTGGATCACTTAAATCCACTTGGCATATGAGTATTTGTCTTGAGCACTTTGAAAAGATTGTGCTAGTTGATGTGTATTATGGATCATAGATTAATGGTCAATTACTCATACTAGTCATATCTTTTTCATAGTACAATATTTGAATTTGAATTTGAATTCAAATGGTTATTTGACTCTATAATTGCAAGACTTAATCACCTTTTCATTTGGATTTGGCATAACAAAAGAGAGAAAGCATAGAAAGGTAACCAAGTGGAGAAGTTCCTATCTCCGGCGAAATTCTTGGTGGCTTCCGGCGGATTTATTTCTTAGTATATCCATTGTCATTCCCGTGGACGACAGTGCATGATCCGGTGTGGCAAAAATCTGAAATCAATGTCATGTGACACTCCATTAGTGGTGTTAAAGAAGCTTTGGGTTACTTTGGTTTGGTTTTACACTTTGAAAGTTTATATTTCCACATTGTAGTTGTAATAATCATTTGTTCACTACATTTTAAACTCTACAGTATTAGGGATAAATCTCTTTTGGGCAATGTTTCTCGAAGGATCTGTACTTGTAGACCGCAACTTTTGTAGGGATGGGGATTGAATCCCAAAAACTTAACCCAGAGTAACCTGTCCTCCTTAAAAACACAAGAGTATCTCATATCTAGTCGAGGGACTTTTGTTTGTACACCTCCAACAATTATTCTGGTTGTCGAAGGTTAACTGAGTGGTCGGAAGTTCAAATCCTACTTGTAAGGAAAGAGAATTGAGTGCTTTGCCTTTTCATGGTCCAATACCACTTTCCCCACCTGCATGATTCCAAAATTCCTCTATTTTCACACTAATTATCTACACTTCTTTCACCAATGTGGATGTATAGGACCTTAATTTGCACATCAATAATCTAAACTATACATCTTAAACTTTAAAAAGTTCATTTTTTTTGGCTGGCTTATTATGAGCTAAATATCTAATCTTTGGTGCTCAAATAATGACACAAACAGCGACATTCTTGGGACTGAAGTCTCCAGTAGCCTACAAATGGAGGAATTTGCAAAAGCAAAAATGGTATTATGGGATGAACTTTGCCTATGGTGGGAGTGGTGTGTTCAATACTTTTGGAGATTTGTTACCAAACATGAGCACCCAAATGGATTTCTTTGAGAAACTCATCAATGATTCAGTCTACACCAAATGCGATTTACAATCTTCTGCAGTTCTTGTGAGTCTAGCTGGAAATGATTATGCTGCCTATTTAGCAAATGGTGGCGCTTTCCAGGTAATATTATTGTACTACAGTGAGTTATTTTTAGTCCCTGAAGGCAAACATAGATGAATTTCTCTTTTCTGTAAGCAAAACTGCACGTATTTATTACGAATGTCTTCTTCCTGAAATTAAATGTTTATAATACGATATCATGATGATGCAACTTCACGAATTTATCTTCATAGGTCGCTCCAATGCTCGAATATTGTCATATATTAACATTTTAAAATGATATGTTTAAAGTACTGGGTTTTTGCTAATATTGGAATTTGTAAATTATCTATTTTTCAGTTATGAAATTTTACTGTTCCTCGAAGTTGATTTTCAAATCTTAAAGAATTTCTTTCACGATATTATCTACGTAACAATACTAGTAGAATATGGTAAAAGCTGTCCCTTTCAGTTTGTAGCCGCTTAAGACTTAATACTTATGGAGTAAAATTACATTTCTAGCTGAGATCTTGACAATTCATGGCTCGATTTAACATTTATCATTATGGTTTTCTTGAAATTCTTGTGTTTATAGGGCTTGACGAGTTTCATGTCTAAAGTGATTAATGAACTCGTGGTGAACTTACAAAGGGTCCGCGGATTGGGAGCAAGAAAAATAGTAGTGACATCTTTGCAACCGTTGGGGTGTCTTCCACGAAGCACAAAAATGTCTTCGTTCCAGCAATGCAATGAAACTGAAAACATAGCTGTGAATTATCACAATCTCCTATTACAGCAGGTTGTGGCAAAGCTGAACAATGAAACCCGAAATTCTGAAATTTTCATTGTTGATCTCTACAGCTCTTTCACATGTGTAATCCAGCACAAACGAGATTATTTAGGTGATCCTTGTTGTCCTCTACTTTGTTTGAGTTACACATTTCCTTTCACGAATAGTGTAATATTGCATTAATATTTTGTTCAATCATTAAATATTAGAGTTTTGTTTCAACTAAATTATTTTTGAACAATTTCTTTTACCACTCATGACCTTCTTCTTATTGGTGCATCATGTTTCTTCTTTATTTTGAAGTATTTTTCTTCCTTTTTGAATCTTCATTTATCTTTGATCACTTTGTTGAGCAGGAAATTTAAAATTTGAGACTCCATTGAAGCCGTGTTGTATGGGCAAGAGCAATGGCTATCTCTGTGGAAGTGTAGACGACGAAGGAACTAAAATGTATACCGTGTGCAATGATCCAAAATCCGCGTTCTTCTGGGATAACGCACATCCCACGCAGGCCGGATGGCATGCAGTATTTGCAACATTGAAATCTAGTTTTGACCAAATTTTTAAATATCAGTAGACTAATATTAGCTACTCTCTGAAATTTTATGAAATGTGTTCTTGCTAGTAGTTGTTTTGAGTTCAAATATGACATCAAATGGTAGCATTCTTGTATGGACCGCACACAAAATAATAGGTTGCTGGACAAAAGTATTCAACCTGCCACTTTTAATAAATAGGGAAAAATGGATGAAATCTCTGATGATTGTCATTCTACTATGTTATCTGGCGAGGCAAATCTTCTAATTTTGTCGACTATAAACTTGGATTTTCACACTCTACTGTAAAAATAGAGTAGCATGTAGCGTTTGATATGTGATATAGTTAAGATGCATAAAACCCTCTAGAATGTTAGCATATCTGTTTTAAATAAAGCTGAGTGTATAAACATGGTTGACAACATTGGTTGACAATCATGTATTGTCAAAAGGATCTTGTTACATGTACATAAAACTTTACATAAAAGATTACATAATACCACATGACACTCTATCATTTGTTAGTTTAAAATACAGTCAACTTTTTTATGCAATCGTTTCCTTCCACATCATTTTATGTAATCCCTTATGTACATTTTTATGTACAAGTAGCATAATCCTTGTCAAAATCCAAATCTATAATGTAGAAAACAACTTTTTAAAATGGATGGATATGATAATATCAAATAGGATATTGTCAACCAATATCATCACATTGTACATGTAGCATGATTTGTCTGATGTGGGCAGAAGGACAAAGGGGAAACAAAAATTGAAGTTGATGACTCATTTGAAATAAATTGAGTTTGCATTCAAACTTGATGCTACTATGGTGAACAAGGCCCAACATGTGAAACCAAGCTCAGGCCATTTGACATTGGGCCTAAATTTCAGCTCCTTCACTAAGCTAAAATCCAACTACGCTCAAAGTTTTTAGTACTTTCGAAATATGTAACATAGTACTCTATGTCACTGTTTAATTGATATGACACAATGAGTACTAAATACTCCATACTCAGCTAAAAGATTTTGCACATGGAGCATTTTTCCTTTTAATTCTTAGTTTTAAACTTCGGGAGTGCTAAAAAATTTCTTTGTTTCATCCTATTTAAGACTTTTCCAAGCCTTTTCATTGTCTGAATAACATGGCGACTCATTTTCACAAAAGTGCAAGTTTGGGGTGGTTTTGAATGGGAAATTTCGGAAGGGTCTTCGACCTATGTGTATTTTGGTAAATAATAAGTCTAACTTTTTATACTATTTTGGTCCTAAGTAGACAATTTCGGTAAACATTAAAAAGAGTGCGAAATATTGTTGAAGATAAAATAGATATATGTAGTTAACTTATCTTTTATTAAAAATATATAACGAAAACAAAAGAGAAGAAATGAAGAAGATGTCAAAACAGTACACTACAAGTGACATCACTTTTAAAAAATTGTAACCCAACCTACAAATGGAAAGGTGTCAATGTAGTGCACTACAACTGACATTTCATTTTTGAAACGGCGTCTTTTTATTTGGTAACAAGTGTATCGAGGTATAAAAAATTAGTGGGGAGTGGGGATCCTCCCGCTACTTATTTCTTCCCCCCAACAAGGACTTGGTTCGACAAACTAGGAAAGTTGAGGACATTTTAGCTGAAACAGGTTGGCGATTTCTTTATGCAAATTTAATAGGTTGGGGACTTCCAATGCAATATTTTTTCCCTTTTTCAAAAATCAATTTAAGTGATAGAGGGAACAAGGTCAGCCATACTATGAATTTGTTTCATTGGAAGTGAAAAACAGCCTTTGCTCATTTTGAGAAAAAAAAATGTCTTCAATTCAACAATTCGTTTGATATTAGGTTTGTTTGTTTCACAATTATTGGTTATATTATAGAACATTCGATATAGCCGAGATGAATGATAGCCCTTTTTTTTAAGTATTCCAATTTTTAGAACTTTACCTATTCTTTATGGACTAGGGGCGTGTTCGGTAAGGATTGAAATCGGATTAAAATTGAAAAACTAACCGTTATTGTTTGACTTTTATTAGACGAGTAAGAGCCAAGAACGACTATATTTTCAATTTTAATTGAATTTTAAGCTTTGTCGAACATGCTCTATATTAGGTCTCAATGATTTTCCTCATCTTCTTATATGACTGGGTGCACAAGTGCTACGATGTGGTGCTACTAAGGATGTAAATTTCTGTTTATTATATCAATATCTCTCTATATATAAAAA
>CAIGRT010182048.1:0-20401 GCA_903798405.1 Fraxinus platypoda
ATCATCTCCAAATATTAAGAAATGTGACAACAATATGAATCAAGATGAAATATTTTTTTTTCTTATATTATTATTATTATTGGACAAATTCATACATCTAATCTTGTTAGTAAACTTGTGTTTGGCACCCATTTTTGGGAAATTATAAATTTTGAAATAGTGATTGATGGAAGAAAGTGTAGTTGAAAAGTAATGAAAAATTTTAAATTTGTGTGTAATATTATTTTATTTGAAAAATGTATGGTTATAATTAAGAAAGAATAAAAATTTAAAAAAAGTTAATTGGTGCCAAACACCCAGTAAATAAGAAGACTTCATTTAAAATAGGGTGATATTAGCAGTATATCGGGGTGTACATCGGGGGGTTACACCCCCCTCACATGGGGGGGGGTCCATGTGAGGGGGGTGTAACCCCTTATGTACACCACTTGATGTACAAGTGGAATTACCCTTTCAAATAAAGTGTCGCTTATAGTAACATGTGTCGCTGACTTGACATCGTTCCATCTATTAATAAGAATATGTGCTTTGATATGAAACAGTAGAATTGAAGTTGTTTTCTGTGATCGGATAACATGCACGGCTCCAAACTATTATTGCACGAACATGGGGGTGGGACCCGCTTGAATATTCAAGCGGGTCCCACCCCCATGTGAGGGGGGTGTAACTCCTCATGTACACCACTTGATGTACAAGTGGAATTACCCTTTCAAATAAGGTGTCGCTTATAGTAACATGTGTCGTTGACTTGACATCGTTCCATCTATTAATAAGAATATGTGCTTTGATATGAAACAGTAGAATTGAAGTTGTTTTCTGTGATCGGATAACATGCACGGCTCCAAACTATTATTGCACGACTCGACCTCACAAAATTTAATTCTCAACAACCACAAGAGTATAAACGTCATTGACTTACCCCACCCCACTCACCCCAATGCCCCCCTTGGTGAGTTGGTGCTTTGGGAGGAGGATAAAAGCTGTCCCCACCGTATTTCATGGTTAAAATACAAATACAAAAACAACCCCGAAAAGAAGCATCACTTTTACACACGCCCTCTCTACTTGCATTTCTGTTATCGCATAGTTAAAAATGAAAGAAAGAAGATAAAGTAATATAAAGAGGGTTGGGTTTTGTTAGAAACAATTTTGATTCTGATTGTTGTTCAAGTGAATTAGACAGAGAGAGAAAAATGGTGGGCTCAGCAGCATCAGACAGGGGCAAAGAAGCAGCAGGGATGATGGCCCTTCATGAGGCCCTCAGAAGCGTCTGTTTAAACTCAGACTGGACTTACTCCGTCTTCTGGACCATTCGCCCTCGCCCGTATGTACCCTCTTTATTTTCTTGATTTTTCTTCTATCCCTGCTTAAAAATCACTTCTTTACTCCATTCTTGCAGGAGAGTTAGAGGTGGCAATGGTTGCAAGGTTGGAGATGACAATGGTAGCTTGTAAGTGTTTAATATGACTTTTCCTATAACAGAGCCTAATGTTTTTCTTTTGTTTCTTGGATTTAGGTTGTTAATTTTTTGTTTTGGTACAGGATGTTGATGTGGGAAGATGGGTTTTGTGGAGGCAGAGTTGCAAACTGTTTAGATGAGATGGATGTAGAAGATCCTGTCAGAAAAGCCTTCAGCAAAATGTCTATTCAGTTATATAATTATGGAGAAGGGTGGGTACTGGGTAGGTGTTTTTGGTTTTATAGATAATTTCTCTGTCATTCTCTGTGCCCCAATTACGATTAGGCTGCTGCACAGGGAACTAAAATCAAAATTCGAAAATGTTTTTAGTATGTGTATTGACTATTGAATGAGTGTATTGTGATTGGGTGAATTGGTTGCAGGTTGATGGGGAAAGTTGCTTCTGATAAGTGTCATAAATGGGTATTCAAAGAACCAGCAGAGTGTGAACCAAATATCTCCAACTACTGGCAGAGTTCATTTGATGCAGTATGTATATCAAGAAACCCTTTATAGCATGTTCGATACGTTAAGTTGAATTAGACGAGACGGAATAGATAGAACAATTATCTTTTGTAATAATCAAGAATGTGAACTTTTCACCTCTCAATTATTGGTCTGATTGAACTTGTGTTACTTCTGTGATTTACTAATTGCAGGTTCCTCCGGAGTGGACTGATCAGTTTGAATCAGGCATTCAGGTCAGAATCGATAGTTTAGGGTTGGGTTTTGCTATGTGTCACCCCTCGTGTACAAATAGAAAAACCCTTTAGGGTTAATCTGTTAATCCTTCAATGCTTAATGACTTAACCTTTGTGTCCTTTGACATGTCTTAAGACTATTGCTGTTATTCAAGCTGGACATGGCCTACTTCAACTGGGTTCTTGCGAGATTGTGAGTTTATTTCGTAAATATTTTGTTATTATAATCATGTTTATGTGATTTCGGATCGCTTTTATCTCACGAGAGAGTTTGTATATCTTGTTATAGATACCTGAAGACCTTCATTTTGTGCTGAGAATGAGACATATGTTTGAATCCTTAGGCCATCAATCTGGATTTTACTTATCCCAACTGTTTTCTTCAAATCGGAATGCCCCATCGTCTTCTGCAGTGCCTTTAAAGCAACCAACAATGCCAATCTGCCCTCCCCCGCACCTATTCAATTGGGGACTGAGGTCAATGCCTTCAGCAACTTCAGTCCTTAATGAATCTCCCAATTTTCAAAGTTCGGCTCGACTTGGTATTCCTCTGTCCAAGGACGAAATGCACATGTTCCTTCACCCACATTCGTCAGAAGCAAGGATGGAAGATGTGATGGGAGATCATGAAAACGACATCAAATGGCCTAATGGATTGAGTTTCTTCAATGCTCTAACTGGACTCACAGATGATGCCAAACTTGTGTTTAATCCTAATGACCTTGGAAACAAGCCGCAAAATCCGAATTCAGATGCTTTGAGTGTGCACAACAATGGTGGCATAAATCCTAATGAGTTATTGACCTTGGATAGCCACCCTGATAGCGTTCGAAAAATGGAGAAGAACAAGTTCAAGAGGAGCTTTACATTACC
The DNA here is from genome assembly GCA_903798405.1 of Fraxinus platypoda. Taxonomy (NCBI): domain Eukaryota; kingdom Viridiplantae; phylum Streptophyta; class Magnoliopsida; order Lamiales; family Oleaceae; genus Fraxinus; species Fraxinus platypoda. The sequence continues at coordinate 3,034 of CAIGRT010182048.1, forward strand.
TGCAAGAATGACTGCACCTTCTTCTACGGCTTCACTTGATCATCACGTCACACACAATATCGGGGAATATAGAAATGAAGCAGGAATGTACTCTGATGTTATGGAAAATTTCTTGGAGTAATTTTATAAAGGTCATGTATGAAAGGATAATAGGTTGAGAAGTTGTATTTAGGATGATGTTCCTTTGATGTTCACCTTCGTTTGTTTTAAGCATTTTCTATATCATGTTGTTCTCTGATCCTTTGGGACATTATTTTTTTCATAATTTGTTGTAGACTTCAGTTTGCCATGAAAAGTTCAAAAGAAAATAAATGTTCTAAAATTGATAATTGATCATCAACGTCGAAAATTGTTGAACACTTGCTAAGGTCTATTTTTCTCGTGACCAGAGTTTGGCCTCAGTGAGCTCAGTCTTAGTCATGGTCTACCTTGCCAAGTCATTTTGCCTTGTTATTTTTGGATCTAACCACGTAAGTAAATTCTACTCATCTAGACTATTGCTTTCTTATATTCGCAACTCGATGGTCAACTATCCACCTTGTTGGGTAGGAAAAAGAAAAAACACCTTTAATCATGCATAAAGAGAATTAACAGGTGTAATTGCGGGATTAATGGCCAAATAAGCGTAGATACTGCAAGAACCATGAATAGTGTGAATTGGCAAATTCTTTAATAGTCCATTATACAACTTTCCTCTTTTGAATTTCTCGAGGACAATGTAATGTTGCTAAAAGTTACTAAAAAATTGGTCGGTGTTATGAAATGTGTAATGAAAAATAAATGAAAATTGTGAGTCGATAATGAGTAGTTAAAATTTGACGAGCTTTCTACCAAACAAAAACTTTTTGAGGTCCAAAATTATGCCTTTCTTACCATTCCAAGTAGTGACAAAGATGAAGGGCTTATTTGGCCCATTTTTGCTTTTGTTAGAAAAGCTTTTTAAGAAAGTTATTTTGGACCAACTTACTCTAGAAGTTCTACTAACGAGACACCAAAAACTTTTTCAATATATTTTCACCTTTCCTTCTGAATAGGAACTCTGTTTGTTGAATCAACGGAAACTGCGGACTGATGTGAAAAATGTGTTATAGCATTAATATTCAACTAGACAAACACGTCTTGTCTTACAAAACGCGCTTTCTTCAAATAGATAAAAAGGGAAAAAAAAATAAAAATGGGTGTGGACAAAACTGTGCCTCATCAGACTACTTGTGCTCTTGTAATGCGTTTCTTGGCCAGACCCCCTCTCTTGTTGGCGTTCTAATGGCATGGCATTCTTTGCACGATGATACAAAATACCTCAACGCTCTTCTCCCAAACCATCCTCCTGAATCATTCCCATTCTTGCCCTGTTTTCTCGATTTTGACTTGGGACGTTCGACCGAATCTGCAGCTTTTCTTGATCTTGATCTTGATCTTGATCCCTGGTGCATCAGTACCGGCGCCGGCGAAATGAATTGCCACCTTCGAGAGGATCCATACGGTAGAGTAAAAGCTGCCGTATTTGCTGGTAATTTGGATGGAATTTTCGCGCCGTTTGGTACTTCTCTTTCAGAAGCCTCACCTGTACTTGTTCTAGCACTGCTACAATTGCTTCTTCTGCTGTTGGTGCTGTTACTGCGCGACGACATTAAAGAATCCTTGCTGCTTATGCTGCTTGTTGAACGTGAATAATTAAAACTTTTTGCGGATTGAAGTGGAAAAACGTGTGGTAAAAGCCGGCCATTCAAGAACAAATGATCGGCGGGAGAATCTGGTGTTTTTGGTGTAACACATTCGAACTCAAACTCAGACATGATTGGATCGGAAACTTGCCGCCGTTCGCCGGAGAATTTGCATGGAATTTTGTGGTATATTGATTTAAGTGAGAAAGCTGACGTTTATATGAAGCTAAAGTTGATATGACCAAAGCACAAGAGTTGGCTTTTCCCTTAAAGAGGGATCGTGTGGTATGAAATGGACCCCCTTGTTGGGACGGCCAACTCCACCTCCGCTTTAATGAATCCTCTTATAAAAATATAAGTTGTTCGATATAATTTTCATAAACGAATGACAAAGAAACTTCATTTGCTGATGTTTGTTTGCTTAGATGTTAAAAATCATATTTTTAGAGATTTTGATAAAAGTTGATGAAATGAACGGATGAAAAGTTGCAGATTCCATAGATCGTGTAGTGAAAATTAATTGTTAATTTTTACTAAAGTTTTTATCAAGTTTTTAAGTTATACCAAACATGGACTAAATAGGAGAATGATCTACTAAAAGCCGTTGCTTATTTGTTATGTGGTATCTATTAATTGGTAAATTATTTATTTTTTGAACTTACTATGAATTTATTCGTAAAGTAATTGATGTATCATGTCGTTATTGTTTAATAAAATCCAAGTTATAATGCTTAGTAGTAGATCATTTATCCTCTAAATGGTGACAGATACGGGGTATTACTTCAAAATTAATAACTATTATATGGACTAAGTGAGAAGTGACAAAAGAATCCTAAAGGATAATGTAAATTAAGATACACTTTCAACTTAAAACTGGTACTTTATACCAAATTTTTACATAGTGGTTGACTGTAATTTTCTTGCTTTTGACCAAGACAACTTGAAAATTGAATGGATATATAAGTCATGAAGGCTTTGTTAAATCGACGTTAATGGACTTCAATTAGCTTTCATAAAGCAAAAGAGAGATGTATACATGTCTGCATATTGGGTAGGGAAAATCGTTGCATAGTGTTGGGAAAGTGCAAACAAATTCCACAATGGGTATATTACTCTACTTAATAAGTTAACTTTTTAGGATGAAACTCCAATTCTCTGTAGATTTGTAATCTCCAGTCCCGTTATATGATTTTTGTCGAGCTAACCATTAAAATTTAACTTTTTGTTGAAAAGACTATTATAAACAAAGGAACTAGGTGGATAAAAATCACTAAGTGATTTGGCTCTATGTACCATGGTTAGGACTCGGACATAGGTGAGATTGGGAGAGATTGACAGGGTTTGGGATCGGGAATTCGATGGTGAGAAGGCGGATGCTGATAGAGGACAAAAAGGTCAAGGTTAGGACGGGATAGGAATAGAGAAGACGATACATACCCTACTTCATTTAATCAAAAAAAATATTTAAATTTAGGTATAAAGTAACTAAAATATCTAAGTTTAACATATACCTTCAAATAACTGGCTTACACGTGCATGTCTATCGATTGAAGTCCTTAAGGTACAAGTACATCCATTAAAGCTTTTCCTCTTGTCTGGAAGAAAAGGCAAAAGTTTAGGACAATGAAACCTTAATAATGTGATGAAACAGTTTTTGAGAATCCAAACATGGCGACAACTTAGGTGTATAGTATTCATTGTCTCCCATTCGGGTTTACGTAGAGGACCATTGGGTCCATGTACATCTCCTTATGCCTTTGGGACCACTTCATTTGTTATTCCATATTGTCTAGGCCCCTAGCAAGTCTACTTCGATTTTCATAATTGAATTATGGTCAAATGTTAATTACAATGCAACTTTCAGCTAGACAGACTTAATACTGCATGCACATTAAACATATCCATTGTAAATTTATTTCGTAAGTGGATGGTGTCATATACAAATTATACATGTAATAAAGTAATGAATAGAATATCGAAATTATGAGGACTGATTATCTATTTATCAACTTTAAAAACTAGCTCTAATTTGGAAAACACACAATTACTTTTTGAATTTGAACTTAACTATAACAAATTATCCACGAAAATAAGTATTCAGATGATAAATAGTGCTTGCTCAAATATGTGGTTGATAATGATTATGTTGTAAGAATTCTCTATTTTTGTCGCATCATTTTAATACTAATTTACTTTTTCATCAAAGTAAACGTGTGAAATGTCCCATTTTTTTTTTTTTTTTTTAAAAAGCTCATTTATAAATGGAATTCTAGAGAGCCATAGACTTCAATGCATCCTCCAAACAAATTTGCAAACATTCAAGATGCGCGCAAAAAAGAAAAAAAAAATTGTTCATATTCGAGATGTGTGCAAAGTGCGTGTAAAGACAAACAATATGGTTAGGGCTTAGAAATATTATAAAGGGAAAAAAAGTAGAACTTTCTCCTGATCGATCAAGTACCCCCGTCAATTCTTGGATTGAGGCATACTCTTGATGCTTTATTCGTGGAAGGGTAATTTTTGTTCAGTCTATACATTCGTGTTGGGAGGAGTTCACAAGATTAGCTCACAAATCAATCAAATATATATGCCAATAAAAAGAAAACCGCACTGAATATGAACAACAAATGTACAGAAGTAATGAACAAAACTGAGAAATGAACTTATCTTTTTTATTCGAACGAATGAACAAAAATAAACCACATGCTATACTTCACAATCCGGTCAGTGCTTCAATCTCAAGAATAACCACAGTTAAACCTTGAATCAGACCCAAAGAAAGATTACAAACATGGATGACACTCAGACAAGCCCAATATATTTCACAATGAGATCTCTCCTTTGCTAACCACACGATTCACTCAAGAATCAACACCCAATACAAGTAAATCACTCAAGATTACAGGCTATTGAGAGAAAACAGAAATTAAAATGAGATTATTTGATTTCTACAGCAAAGAAGAAAAACTCAAAGCGGCACAGAGAGAGCACAAGAAAATTAGAAGAATCTCAAAGCAAAGAAGTGAGTCTCTCGAACTCTAGAAGCCCTTTTAAATGGGTCACACAACAGTCGCCAATCCAACGGCGTTAGAGGTGACACATGGTGATTCCATTGGCGTTCATTTCATCAGGTAAGTGAGAAACACGGTTTCAAGCCTTCAAGCAAATCACGTTTTCTTGCACCAATTAAAACAACAGATTTTTAGTTAGCTGGGCCTCCATTGATTTCCAGCTGGGCCAACTCAATAAGCCCAATGGGCATAGCATCATTGTGCCACAAATTTCCCTTCAATTCGTACTTAAACCATTACAGCATGCGAACAAAAGAAATTTCTTATAAATTTGATTAGACAATTAATAAATCTCACCACTTGTTCTTTTATAATTCTATCTTACAATTTTGTTTCAATCAATTCATACTTCTAGAATTAATCATACAAGCGTAAAAAATACATTTCGGTACAAATATCACAAATTCCACGAATTTTCAATTACAGAATCAAAGGCGTAGTTTATGTAAGTCTCTTTCTCTGTCTTATAGTTTTTGGTAAAAGCTGTTTGTTTGTTTGATATTCATGGATTAGTGTTGTTAAAAGTTTGAAGTTTAATTGTGTAAGAAGAACTGAGTCGAAAAATAAAACTGCATGAAAGATCGCTAATCATTGGTTATTGTTGTAATTATACTTTCAATTTATTAGCATCTTGTCCATGACGATAGTTCTATTCAAATATTTTGTTAGCACGTTTTAAAATTATGGTCAAATATTTTATTGAACTCATGCATTTATTATTTAAAAATATGATTGACAAATAATTCTTTAACTCGTCTTACGGACTTTTAGTTCAAATTAAGTCCATGTTTGATGATCATTAAAACAAAACTTTTTTTTTTCTCAAACTCATTTTCAACTACACATTTTCACAATAAAATATTTTGAATGTAAATCCAAAACTTTTTCCTATTTTTTAACTACACATTCTCAAAAAATCACCTTTTCAAAACTCATTTCCCCTAAAAACTTATTTTAATGATTGTCAAACAAAAGCTAACAATATCGCATATTTGATAAGTAAATTAAAAGATCTCAAATGTTTTTTTCTATTTCTCGTATGATTTCGTAAATGAATACAATCTTATTTATACCTATTTACACCATCGACGGTGCTCACTCGAATCTTGATTGACAATTCATAGGCAACGCTTGCTTTACTTCTTATTTGACAAAACAAAAGTGATAAATGCATTAACACATCTTAAATCGTTTCCTATAATCTTGTATGATTTCGTAAGTAAGTAAGTGTAGTTGCATTTATAGGAAAGATCATCAATTACTGCATTATGTTGTACTTATATCTTTCATTAATTAGAATATCTTATCCTCGATGATATGATTATTAATTGTTTTACTCTTTATTATTTATTTTTGTGCTTCGTGAACAAAATTATTAGTTTCTGATGGCTTAATACATATAACTATACATGCTTTTATGAATTTAAGCTTTTGAAATGAGGCATGATTATTATCCGTATACTCACGAAATAGATTTTTTTTGCATGTATGTATATACAACATAGTCATCATATTCGTAAGTATTTCTTTGTTGGAAAATTTTTTGTGCATGTGCCAGATGCATGCAGAAAAAATTTAAAACTTATGAGCATGCGAGACATGGTTAGGGTCTAATTTCCATTATTTGTTCAATGCCTACTATCGATGTTTTGTATAATTTTCATTTGGTCCGAACTTGTATAATTGATCCGACAACTAATAAATTGTATCGCTTACTTTTTTGTAATCTCTTTCGATGTATGCACAACATATTTTCTATCACATTATTCACAACTTTGACTTATTATCGTATTTCATTGAATTCTTATTTCAACTCTTGATTAATCAACACATTTTTTTTTATCTGAAGATGATTTTGTCGAAAAAGATTTATTTGGTTATCATATTTTTAAATAAAAAAATAATTAAGAAAATTGAAACTAAATAGTGATAAAAAAATCGTTATTAAGGACAATATTTATTAATTAGAGAAAGGTTAAGGTGGCGGTGAAAAAAGTTAATAACGTAAATGAAATAATATAAAGATTAAGGACCTATAATGTAATTATGGTGTGGTGAATTTATGTAAAAATATATTTTGGCATTTCGTTCTTTCTATCACTCACTGAGTGAGGGTGTGGAGAGTGAAAAAATTAGAAGCTTTAGTCAAAAAATTCCACAAAACTTTTATTACAGATTCAAAGGCGTTGTTTATGTAAGTCTCTTTCTCTGTCATTTAGATTGTGGTAAAAGCTTCTACTTCTTCTTCTTTCTTTCTTTTTTTCTTCAACCTTTGTTATTTGTGTTTTTTGATTTAATATTCATGGATCGTTGCTGAAACTTGAAGATTAACTTTGGGTAAGAAGATTCGAGTGGAAAAATTGAAATGCATGTCGTTTTTCAACCCTATTTTTGGGTATTTGTTCTTCTGTGTGGTTTTCTGGAAAGAAACATCGGAAGAATCATGACGTTTTTCATCACATTTTGTGTACTGTACGGAAGCATTAAAAATAAAAGTTTGAAGTTATGGGGGCATTTGTTAAACAATTTTGGATGTGAATTGTTTTCTGTAAAATTGTGGTATTGGATTTTAGACCGCCAGTGCACTCAAACGCTACACGCACACCAGAGATGTGAAAAATTCAATTTTTTTGTGCTTTGCGTTTTAATTGTTAGTGCTTCAGTTAAATGCTGAAAAAAATAAATCCTAAATTCCTAAAAAAATTGACTTGGAAGGAAAAAATTCACAGAACTCTTTTTTCTTCCTTCTATAAGCAAATGCCTTTGGAATAAATTATGTGCGGTAAGAGTTGTTTCTTCGTAGAACTCTTTGTAGAGCGATTTAAATGAATAGGTGTTGTAAAAGAGTTATGGTGGAGTTAATATCAAATTGTTTTAGTGGCTCATAAGAAACAAAAAAAAAAACTGAAGAGTTTTTCACCGATCAATTGTTAGTTGTTTTATTTTGTTTGGCAGTCTCCAGATCTGATGGGTGCTTTGGATGCCATGGAAGAGGGTGCACCTAGCAGCCTTAACGAAAAGTTTTCAAATGTTACCTCCAAAATGGTTGTCGATGATGATGGTATGTATTTTGATGATTCCGATTTCGATGACGAGGCTGAAAACTGTTTGCAAGAGTTAGGTAAAGAGTTCCTGAAAGGTTTCTGTAAAAAGACTTCAACAACATTTTTTGAGCAGTATGGCCTAATTAGTCACCAAATCAACTCATATAATGATTTCATTAAACGTGGTATTCAACAAATGTTCGACTCTATTGGTGAGATTGTTATTGAGCCCGGGTATGATCCGTCAAAAAGGGGAGATGGTGATTGGAGGTACGCATCTCTCAAGTTTGGGAAGGTCACACTTGAGCAGCCGTCATTTTGGACAGGCGAGAAGTTTTCAGCTGAAGGTGGTAAAGAGTTTTTGGAAATGTATCCTCGGCATGCTCGTCTGCAGAATATGACCTATTCGTCAAGGAGAAAAGTTGAAACTCATCTTCAGGTTTGTAGATGTATCTGGCCCCAACTGCTTTCATTATTCTCTTCTGCTGTATTGAAGATGTGCATTATCTGAATTCAAATACTTCATTTGTGGTATACTACAGTTCTTTTTTGTTTTTATGGCAATTTGTTAATAATAAGTATTCAATTGTCAAGAATTCTGGTCCAAGTAACATTTCTGGGCATGAAATTTGAAGTATCTTTTTCTCAGCTTATGTGATTTTGTTTAAAGTATTCACTTACAGCTTGCCTTGACATGTTGAGTGGCATGTTTGTAAGTTTATTGGATGTTACGTAATTGTCTATACAATTGAATTTACAATAATTTTCTTATATTATGCGTATGGAAGGGTAGCTCATGATCCTCTGGGGAATCAATGTTCCTAAAAAAATATGCTTCACAATTCTGCTATTTACCTTCATTTTTCTGGTTATTGACATCACTATGGAAATTAAAAACTGTTGGAACAGTACAGATTTGCCTATTTGTATTCTTCTAAGTTCTAATAGCATGTTCTCCACTTTTCCAGTTGTCATTTGCCAATTTATATACTCCAATTATGTGTTGAATGGGGCTAGAATGAATTCTCTAAAAGAGTTGTTATTAGTGTTGTTCCAATTGCTATCTGTTGATGGTTTCCAACAAACTTTAGTGGGTTCAGTAAGTCAATATGTATGATAAACGGCATCCTCACAGTGCATGTATGCACTACCTTCCATTTTGTAGTTTTAACCTTTGGTTTTTAATTTGTTTGCTTCCTTCTTTGAACTTTTCAGGTGTACAGTAAAAATGTTGCAAGAAGTGACAAGTTCAAAACTGGAGTTGAACAATTTGTTGAGAATAAAGTACTAAACAATTATCATAGTGATATCATATTTGGGCGACTCCCTGTCATGGTGAAGTCAGACTTATGTTGGCTGAAAGGGGTTGAGACAGGGGATTGTGAATTTGATCGTGGAGGTTATTTTATAATCAAGGGTGCTGAGAAGGTGAGAATGCTGTACTGTTTGTCCAGAAAAAAATATTTATGGTTATGATTTTAAAGGTGTCATTATCATTTAGTGATGCACAATCTCTCTTTTATATCTGATTTTCTTTTGAATGTACAATAACATATGATTTAAAATTTTGTTCCCATGTTTGCTAATGATATAACATATGGGTTATCCTTAAATATTCAACGGGAGAGTTTTCAAATTTTAAATTGGGATCAAGTCCAGATTATCAAGGAACTTTCATTATTAAAGAAAGAACGAATGGAATACTTTAAGGGATGGTATTAATAATATTACCAATCATGTGAGACAGTACTCTGTGATTGGTGAAAATTTTATCCATTGTCTACTATGGATTGACTTCTTCTGTGGCGCATGCTTTGTTCACTTAAATGTCTGGAGGTTTCTGCATGCCACTGTACTGTTTTATTCAATTTAAAGATAATTGGTGGTTAATTCTTTGACCAAGCTGATATATCAAGGTAACCTAACATCTGGTGGGACATTCATGATTCATCCAATAAGCCTATTTTCATTTCACTCCAAGCTTATAACCAATTAGAAGGGGTTCTTCATTTTTCAGTTATACTGGGTCTTGTTAGAATGTGATCATTGAAAAATTGATTAATTCCTTTCAACCTTTATTGCAGACCTTCATTGCTCAGGAGCAAACGTGCCTGAAAAGATTGTGGTTGTCCAATGATCCTCTGTGGACCATTGCATATCGACCCGTTTCAAAACGTAAAACGGTAAAAGAGTTTATATGAAATTAGTTCCAAAAGTGGAGCAGTTCATGGGAGGAGAAAAGTTCTTGACTGTGTACTTCTCGATGACAGAAATTCCCATTTGGATTCTGTTCTTTGCCCTGGGGGCTCAAAATGACCGAGAGATAGTAAATTTGATTGGTTTAGGCACTGAGGATTGTGCTATCATAAATGTACTGCTCGCATCAATACATGATGCTGACAAATAGTGCGAGGGGTTTCGCAAGGGGGACAAGGCGATCCGTCATGTTGAGAAACTCGTAAAAAGTTGCCAATTCCCACCTAAAGAATCAATCGAAGAATGCATCAGCAACTACCTGTTCCCCAATCTTAAAAGCTTTCAGCAGAAGGCTCGTTTTCTAGCCTATATGGTGAAATGTCTCTTGGAAGGCTATACAGGCCGCAGAAAAGCTGATAATAGAGATGATTTCAGGAACAAGAGGTTGGAGTTATCTGGTGAATTGCTTGAGAGAGAGCTGAGAGTTCACATTAAACATGCTGAGAGGCGCATGGTCAGGGCTATGCAAAGAGATCTTTACGGAGATCGGGATGTACAATCAATTGAACACTAGATGGATGCCTCAATCATAACTAACGGTCTGTCTAGAGCATTTTCAACTGGAGCATGGTCACATCCTTTCAAGAGGATGGAGAGGATCTCTGGCGTGGTGGCAACACTGAGGCGATCAAATCCACTGCAAACAACAGCGGATGTGAGGAAAACTCGCCAGCATGTTTCATACACAGGGAGGGTTGGAGATGCTAGATACCCGTAAGTGATTGGAAGTTAATGCTTATCCAGTTTCACGATGTAATTCTGAAAATCTGACTCTATGCATACAGCCCACTTTGTTGCAACTTTTTTCAACTGATAAGTGTTTATCCTTTCAATTTTTATCTTAAAGTCTCTCCGTAGTTCTTCCAAAAGATGAATTATTCGACTCCTATCTATAATAATTGTGGAATACTGATTTTAGAGTTCGTATTATATTTTGTTCAGGTGTAGGTATGCATCTGTTCTGGGAACAAAACTTTTGAAGGATGTAGTGTCGAATTTTCCAAATGTATATTGTTTAAATATATTTCTGATATGTAAAATGCAAACTGAAAAGAGTTATGCTGAATTATAAAGTATAAGATATTCCTTCCAATCTTCTTTGAAAGTATCTGTTTTATGAGTTTATCTATCAAGGAACTGGGCAAATTTATGTATTGATTTAATTCTAAAATTTTTATTTGAAATGCAATGGTGTATTTGAAACTGCCACGGGCACACTTCAAATGCTTATTTATCCACATATTTTGTCCTTCAAGTATCAGTTAAATGTCCTAAACCATTGCTGAATGAGTTGTCTGAAACTGCACCGAAGCAACCTATATATGTCAGATCATGACTGACGAATGCATATTGTGTTTTGGATTCTAGTGTTGTTAGTATCTAATAATTTTGGCCTTGACGATACAGGCATCCTTCTCACTGGGGTAAGATTTGCTTTCTCACTACGTCAGATGGAGAAAATTGTGGATTGGTTAAGAATCTGGCAAGTTTGGGTCTTGTCAGTACTTGCATACTGGAACAGGACCATATTCTTGATAAATTGTACGAGTGTGGGTTGGAAACATTGTTGGATGATACTTCAACTGTTCTCGATGAAAAACACAAATTTTTTGTGGATGGAGATTGGGTTGGAATATGTAAAGATTCTTCATCATTTGTTGCAAAGCTTAGACACAAACGTCGCAAAATGGAAGTGCCACATCAGGTTATCTTAGTAGCTTTTAAGAGGCAGTGTGATCAACCTTCAAAGTAAAAGGATATGTTAAAAAGTTAGTAAATTACATTATTAGCAAGAACTACAAAATAGAAATATTTCATGCTTTTTGTTCATTGGCGATATCAAATGCGATTGCAATCTTTTTTTCAGGAATTGCTTCACTTAATTCGGTATACATGGAAGACCATTTGTATCATGCATTACTATATCATGGTATTGTTGTGAAATATTTGTTTCTTTGAAAAATTTCATGTAATTTGAAGTTAACATATGCATACTATGCCATCAGCTATTGTACAACTCGAAGTTCTTGCTGTTGTAGTCACTCCCATCTTACCATAAATTAGACATGCTACTTTGTAGTCTGAAGCTTCCAAATATAAAAGGGTCTTGTATCTTGCTGATGTTCTAAACTTTATTAGCATTCATTTGGGGTTCTATGTTTTTGAGATGTGACTGTATTCTTTGTTCTACTAACTTGTGACGGTATTCCCTTAAAAACCAATCTGTATGTGTGTGTGTGAGCACATACCTGCGTACAATCTAATGCATGTACCCATTTTGATGTAGACGTGTTATCTGTTATTGCATTACATTCTAGTGGTGGTCTGAAACTATATTTCTTGATTTCCTTGTAGATTGAGATCAAAAGGGACCAGCATCATGGAGAAGTGCGTATCTTTACTGATGCTGGAAGGATACTCCGTCCTCTTCTAGTTGTCTAGAATCTGAAGAAGATTAGAGATATAAAAGGAGAATTTTCATTTCAACCACTTTTAGATAATGGAATTATCGAGCTCATTGGACCTGAGGAGGAAGACGATTGTCAAACTGCATGGGGAATTACCTACCTTTTTACAGCGAAGGAAGAGAATCCACCTATGAGATATACGCACTGTGAACTTGATAGTTCTTTCTTAGTAGGGATAAGCTGTGGAATTATCCCTTTCGTAAATCATGACCACGCGAGAAGGATTCTGTATCAGGCTGAGAAGCACTCTCAACAAGCAATTGGATTCTCCACTACAAATCCAAATATAAGAGTCGATATTAACATTCATCAATTATATTACCCACATAAACCACTTGTCCGAACAATGCTTTCTGACTGTCTTGGAAAGCCAAGTTGTGCCTGTCACCACAAGGGGATTCTGCCTCACCCCGAATATTTCAATGGACAGTGTGCTATAATTGCTGTCAACGTTCATCTTAGGTACAATCAAGAGGATTCGATAGTTATGAATCGTGCGTCGATGGAACGTGGGATGTTTCGTTCGGAACACATCAGAAGTTACAAAGCTGAAGTGCTTAACAAGGAAGCATTGGGTACGAAGGTCAAGGCTGAGGACTCCATAAATTTTGGAAAGATTCAAAGTAAAATTGGGCGAGTTGACAGCCTTGACGATGATGGGTTTCCGTTCATTGGTGCAAACCTTCAAACTGGTGATCTTGTCATTGGAAAACACTCAGAATCAGGGGTTGACCACAGCATCAAGCTGAAGCACACTGAAAGAGGCATGGTTCAGAAAGTGGTGCTTTCTGCTAATGATGATGGGAAGAACTTTGCTGCTGTATCTCTGAGACAGGTAATTTTAGTTTAGTATGTATAAATGCTTTTTAGGAGTGTCAATATCATTGATTGCTTATGTTGCACCTCACAGTCCTTTGCTTTTAAGCTGTCCCTTTATTTCCGTAGCAGACTTTTCAACTCTACAGCTGTCCTTGATCATATTTTCAAATTTCATCATGCATTTTTTTTGCCTTTCACAAGTTTCATGAAAGTGAAACCTTACAATTGATTCAGTGTGAACCACAAAATAGATAGATCTTTTAGAGTATTAGCATCAATAAAAGGAAAATGTTAAATTAGAAGGAACTAATGGATTCTTTACTCAACTTCAGGATTATAGAGACCAGGTTATAGACTATTGCTCAACTCCCCTTGAGGCTTGAAGTCGTAAATGTCTTTCCAGAATTTCCTGTATCAGTACTCTTAAAACCAAGAAAAGTGGAAACTGCAAAGGTAGTGTAGGGAGAATATTTTACAACAGAATACTGCAGTTGTCCAGCTAGAAGCTACCTCCTATGCCTTCCTTCTCTTTTTTTTCCCTCCTTTCTCGCCCTGCCCCTCCCTCTATCTCCCCCTCTTGCAAAACCTCTGCGACTAGAAAAATTCACGACTTTATCTGAGCTGTTTTGTGCTACTTCTCGTGTGATCTTCTTCAAAAATTTTGGTTGAAAGGAGCTAAATGCTACTCTCTCTTCTGTTTAATGTGATATAATTGTTAATCTGAGATGAAATCGGGCTTTTCCTATGACCAGCATTACAACATGTTTATTTTGCATTAGATCCTTGTGATATTTATGCTTGCATGTATGGCTCTGCAGGTTCGTGCTCCATGTCTTGGGGACAAATTTTCAAGCATGCAGGCAGAAGGGTGTCCTAGGGTTCCTGGAGTCTCAAGAAAACTTTCCTTTCACCATGCAAGGCATAGTTCCAGATATTGTGATAAACCCTCATGCATTTCCTTCTCGACAAACGCCTGGTCAACTTTTAGAGGCTGCTTTGGGCAAAGGGATCGCCCTTGGAGGTGCACTAAAATATGCCACCCCATTTTCCACTCCATCGATGGAGGCTGTAACAGATCAGCTTCATAGGTATGAGCTCGAAAAAGAGTAACTTTAAGTTCGCTACACTTATATTTTGTAAAGTCAGCATAGAATTAATCAGGGTGCGTCTGACCGGCAGGCTTGGATTTTCAAGATGGGGAAACGAGAGAGTTTATGATGGTCATACTGGTGAAATGGTTCGGTCCCTCATTTTTATGGGCCCCACGTTCTACCAGCGCCTTACGCATATGGCTGAAGACAAAGTGAAATTCAGGAACACAGGGCCAGTCCACCCTCTTACTCTTCAGCCAGTGGCAGACCGAAAGCGTTTTGGTGGAATCAAGTTTGGTGAAATGGAACGTGACTGTCTGATAGCTCATGGTGCAGCAGCTAACCTACACGAACGCCTCTTCACCCTAAGTGATTCCTCCCAGATGCACATTTGTCGAAAATGCAAAAACATGGCAAATGTAATCCAAAGGTCAGTACTTGGTGGACGGAAAATCCGAGGCCCTTATTGTCGGTTCTGTGAATCGGCAGAAGATGTTGTTAAGGCAAATGTGCCATATGGGGCAAAGTTACTCTGTCAGGAGCTATTTAGCATGGGGATCTCTCTGAAGTTTGACACTGAAGTGTGCTGAGATCGCTGAGTTCCCATGTGATTTCTATCTATAGTGGTCTTTTTACGACACCACTGGAGTTGTTGCTGTAAAATTGTTTATGCTATTTTTTTTTTGGATGTAAGTGGTTTGATTCGAGTTTTCTACCTACTTTCAGTCCTAGTCTTTTCAAAAGATTTGATAAAATCTCAAAACATAAACTAAACCGTTTTATAAATCAAAATTGTGGAAACCATGCTGTCACTTAGATGGTCGGCAAGAAACAAGGAATCATGGCTAGTCGAGGACTTTAGTGGTGGTAATTAGCAGGGACGGATCCAAGATTATGGTTCAGTAGGGGAGAGACACAATTATTTAAAAAAAATTATTTCAAATAAATTGGGAAAGAAACCAAAAAAATCTGAAAATTTGAATTTAAAAAAGCCGCATTTGAAATCTAGTGGGGGCGATGGCACCCACTCGTCCCTTCATAGGTCCGCTCCTGGTAATTAGGGTATTCATCGGTAGAATTAACCCTTGTTAGATGGTCATTATTATTCTTAAAAGACAATGTTTTGAAAAGGAATTTATAGGAGAACGTGTGGTTAAAAAGTAGGAAAAGTTCTAGGTTTGTGTAGAATATTTTATTGTATGAATGTATAGTTGAAAATAAATATGTAGATAAAAAAGTTTTCAAATAATGATTGTCATGCAGGGGTTTAGTCTCGGCTTTAGTGATTCTGAATAGTGTATTCATAGTTAGAATTAGGCTAACATACATGGATTAATGATCTAAATATGAGTTCTTTCTGCATTTGGCTGTGTAGTTACGATTAGTTACAAATTAATCTTTTATTGGCCTCTGCGTATGTAATCCAAAGGTTCTAAAACTTAAGAAGAAAACAAATCTAACAAAAGACACCCCTTGTCCAAATCATTATTGTTTTGAAATATTTATAATTTAGAGAGTTATGATTTAATATAATTAATAAAAATAGAAAGATGCCTTAAGGTTGTAAAGAACATGTCTTGCACTTTATAAAAATGGAATGCAACTATCTAAATTTTCTTTTCTTTTTAAATTACAAATTCCACGATATTACGTATCATAATATTCAGGAGAATAAAATAGTAAAAACTAAAAAGGGACCTGAACTCTCAGTCTCAGGTACGTGATAAATGAAAATTTACCCAAGAAAGTAAGTCTAAACCTAAAATTTGTGAAAACCTCTTCTGAGAGTTAGCTCAAAGAGTCACTACTCGAGGCAAATCTGCCTCATCTCAACGTGAATCGGAAGTTTTATCTAATCTATGCAATCACAAATTATTCAGTCCTTCAAATCATAACCACCAGCAATCACAAATTATTCAGTCCTTCAAATCAAACCGCTTCTTTAATTTTCTTGCTAGTCTCTTTAGCAGCACCCCATGCATTATCCATCGTCTGCTTTGCCCCCTCTCTTTAGTTCGCCGTATCCATAGCTTTCATAGTCCCTTCTTTTGCCATTTTCGTCACCACACCCCTGGCGGTGTCCACCGCATCACCGCCTTCTTCTTTGCCATTTCTACCTTCCCTCGAATCCTCGTTCCAGTTCCTAGTTACACATTGAAAATTATGGGGAAAAAAACATAAACAGATATAAATAGTACTTAATTCTTCAAAGCAAAGTGTAGGAGAAAGATTTAATTTATGATTGTTCGATACAGAGCTTAAGAAAGCTCTTAAGATTGGATTACTGGGTTTAGAAACAGGTAGACATTGTCATGGATTCGGTTTAAAATTTTGCTATCTGTACAGGCAGCACGATCGAAGTACGTGTCGGTGAATTTGAAAAACAGTTTTTCGTCGGGTTAATGATTATATGTTAGTTTTTGCTACTGTTTGTTTATTATCTTTTGTGCCCCCACTATAAGCGGGAATCCTCGATGAGACGGGGACATCACCTCCTTCATTGTCATCCCCAGACCGATTGTATGCAGATGCACGTAGGATAATTCAAGATGTCTAATCAATAGCTTCATCGGATCCTAATGTTGTATTTTTGCATGATATTTTCGCTCTTTTAATTGAAGTAATCATGATTCTTGTCACTTTATTCCTCGTTCGGGAAATACAATAACTCATACTTTACTTATTTCTCATAGCTTGATTGATTGTTTGCCACCTCTCATTTCACTTGCATTTTTGGCGTCATTACTTGACGAAATTATCTTTTTTTTTTTTTTTTTTTTTTTAAATAAAGTATTTGTTTATTATCATTCTTTATTATTATAACCTCTCTAATAAAATTCAACTTATTTCAAAGGACTTTCCACAATCCATTCTTCGATGAATTGTAGTGTGTTGAGTCGTGTAATAAATTTTTTTTTTTTTTTTTTTAACTGTGGATGTCCGGGCCAGCTTACG
>CAIGRT010182048.1:20447-31257 GCA_903798405.1 Fraxinus platypoda
ATAACTGTGGATGTCCGGGCCAGCTTGCGCGCACCTCGACTAATCCCACGGAACCCTGAAATTTACGGTCGGATACTCACCTCAGTGGTCCTGAGGGGACTCGACCTGGTGACCAACTGACCATTGGGGAGCAAATGTACTAAAATTATTTTCCATCCATTTTTACACGTAAGTTTCTTATACACAAAAGATAACACAGTCCACTTTCACATGCGTAAGAACATGTCAAATAAATACAAGTTCATCCATTGGAAGGGAAAAAAATAAAACTCTTAAAATCAAATGCACGAGATAAGAAAATCATTAACCATATTTAGTGCATCAATCAATCACTCAACTTGAATAGAGTAAGTCTATTCTTCTTGAAAAGTGACTTTTAGGTTCTGTTTGCCAATCCCACCAATAGGAAAAAATATGCAGAATCGTCCACAATTAGAAAACTTAGTGGGGTAGATCACTACAAAAATGGCACCTAATGTGAATGAAGTCAAGGTGGATCATCTAGTTTTCAATACACACAAAAAAAGAAAAGCCAGCCATTGAGCATTAAAAAAGCATATCCGAATCAACTTTCAGTTCTCACTACACTTGCTAGATTTTAATAGTGCCTTTGACAAGGACACAGTTCAACCTCAATTTGGTGGAAATTTTTTCAAGAAAAAGTTGAGCACTAAAAACTGCCTGGATTGTAAAGGGCCATTACCTTATTTTAATACATTAAGATTACGTTCTGTTTGATATCCAAAATGTCGAATGAGTGGGGAATGTAGGGATACAAAATAAGCTGAGGCCCCAAGATAGTCTCTCTTTCTGCTAGCCACTCGCATGTGCCGATGCAAAAGAAAGAAAACAAGAATAGAAATGAAAGGTAGTAGGAGCAACACGTGTAGCTTACAGGGCAGAGAATATCGCGGTGTCTGCCTTCACCAGCTGGAAAAGGGCATTATGATGTATGTGTACATCATGCCCTAATGTGTTAAGGTTCTACAACTGCTACATCAGAATGAAAATTTCTACAAAAGAAAAACAGTTATATGAGAAATGCACGAGTCAAGTTTCACTACTGTTGAGTAATTCTGTAAAAGGAGATATAACTTCATCAATCTGTATGTCAAAGAAAAAAGAGAGCAGAAAATTATGTACTGTTTAGGCCAAAATCTAAAAGAAAGTAATTAAAGATGAATAAGGACCTTCAGATTAATAACAGGATGTAATGCTTTCCATTTCATTAGCCATCCGATTTGTAGGTTGAGATATTCATAATGAAACTCGGCATCCAAAGCACTTATAAAATAAAATTGAATCACTTGGATCATCAGTTCTCTGCCAGCCATCTTGGTATAAACTGAAGTTTTCTTGGTTTACAGTTATGTATTTCACTTTCCAGATGAAAATGAAACTAAATTCCTCGAGAAGGAAACAAATAAAACGAAATTTATTGTCATGTTTGTCCTATCTCAATCTCATCTAGCCATGAAACAACTTCATCAATGGATGGTCTTCTTCTAGGATCCTGGTTTATACATTTACAAGCTATACCGAGCACCTCCAAAAGTTGTTTTTCACAATCTCTATCTATTGATGAATCGAATATATCCTCCTCCCTCTTCTCAGACTTCTTCTGAAACACCCATGCCACCAAATCCCTGCAATTCTTTCCCTTGCAAACTTCCACTGGTCGCCTTCCAGTAAGAAGCTCGAGTAGAACAACTCCAAAACTGTAAACATCACCTCTGAACGTCGCTGTCAATGTCTGACTGTATTCAGGCGGAATATATCCCAAGGTGCCAACCAAATCTGTTGTTACATGAGTATCATAGGGACAAAGTAATCTTGAGAGCCCGAAATCAGCTAAATGAGCTTCAAATCTATCATCCAAAAGAATATTGCTGGTTTTGATGTCTCGATGGATTATATTTGGCTCCTTGTGCAAATAAGCTAATCCACGGGCTGCCCCCCCAGCTATTTTCAACCTGGTATCCCACCTGAGGAATGAACTTCCATCAACTCTTTCATGTAACCAATAATCCAAGCTTCCATTTTCCATATAGGAATAAATTAACAACCTGTCATTTCCGTATCGACAGTATCCTTGAAGAGAAACAAGGTTCTTGTGCTGAGCTCTGGAAAGGGCTTCGACTTCAGCTTGAAATTCACGTTCCATCTGCCCACAATCCCCAGAAAGCCTCTTGATAGCAGCTTTCAAACCATTAGGTAGGTCCGCCTTATAAACCAGACCAAATCCTCCACAGCCAATAATGTTTGATTGGTTGAAATTGTTTGTTGACTTCAGTAAGTCCGCGATTGTAAGATCCTTGCAGTCTGCATTCTTAAAGAGCACCAGCTTAGAAGGTCCAAATGCATCAGATAATCTCGGTGGCCTGCTGATTTCATTATCCAAATCGTCAATTGGTACCCTAACATCTCTTCTCGATGTCCTAAGCAGAAGAATGGCCAGGAGTAAAGCAATTCCAACGCCAATGCTGATTGTTATTCCAAGTATGCTGCTCCAACCAAATTTCTTACGTGCAGTAGGTGGACTCGTTGTTCGGAACCCTATATTACTGGCAGTGCAAGGAGAAATTATTTTTCCACAAAGTCCAGGATTACCCTCAAAGCTTGAGCTGGGAAAGCTAAGGAATTGGCCCCCTGTTGGAATTGCTCCTTCGAGATGATTATTAGCAACACTGAACTTCGAGAGGAAAGTGAGCTGATTAAATGATGAAGGAATTGATCCATGAATATCATTGTATGACAAATCCAAAGTCTCCAGGTTTGTCATATTTGAAATGGAGTTGGGGATGGTTCCAGTTATATTATTCCTGCTCAAGTCCAAGACATGAAGCTGTCTCAAATGTCCAATTTCAGGCCAAATTGAGCCATTTAGTTTATTATTGCTCAGTAATATAGATGGAGGGAAACTTGAAGCTTGATTGTACTGCAAACCACTGGCACTCTGATTTCTCTTTACAAAAAGTGGGACGCCAGTGGAAGTATTAAGAGTGGATGAACAGCTATTGGCAGACATAAGGCTCTTAAGCTCAGTCAAACCTTTCGGGATTTCTCCTGTTAGTGAATTATTTGAAAAATCTAGGTAGAACAAATTATCCATCCGACCAATCTGGGAAGGGATACTGCCATCCAAATGATTCCAGGACAAGTCAAGGACTTGCAATTTTGTGCAACTCCACAACCAATCTGGTATTTGACCATTCAGGCCACAATTTCCAAGTGCAAAAAGCATTAAGCTCTCAAACCCACTCATGTTTTTGGGAATTTCTTCCCCATGGAAATTCTTGGTGAGAATAAGAATGCTAAGATTTCTGCAATGCTTCAAAACAGACAACCCTCCAGATAAGTTTACAAGGCTGTTGTTCGACAATGAGAGAAATGTAAGAGATGTGAGATTTGCATAGCTTTCAGGGATCTGGCCAGTTAAATTGTTCTTGGCAAGACTCAAAACCTTTAATTCCTGGCAACCAGATAATGATTCGGGCAAGGGACTAGAAAAATGATTACTCGCAAGATCAAGATTATAGAGATTAGGAAATCCAGTGAAATCAAGATCAATTGCACCAGAAAGAGTGTTGTTCCGCAAATCAAGCACTCGTAATTTAGTGCAGAGTGCTAGAGTTGAAGGCAGTGGTCCAGAGAATGAATTCGAATGAGCAACTAACTGCTCTAGTTGAGTTAAATTCCCAAAAACATTAGGAAAAGAACCAGAAAATCTGTTCCCACGTAGAAAGAAGGCTTTGAGGTTGGAAAGCTTACTGAGTTTATGGCTTAGCTCGCCAGAGAAATTATTGGCTGAGATTGAAAGCTGCTCCAGGGAGGATAACAAGTACAAGGAGTCCGGAAGTTGGCCCGAAAGAGAATTGAAATCCACATGGAACTGCTGGATCGATGTGCTGCTGCAAGTCTCCAAGCCTTCAAGTGCACCGTAAAAATGATTTGATGATAAATCCAGAACCAGAATGTTGCGGGAGAAACTGCAGATTTTGGAGCCAAATTCACCAGTAAACAAGTTCTTACTTATGTTGAACGCAACAAGACTCGGAAACACCCCAAGATCAGTAAAGTTTCCAGTGAAAGAATTGCTCGAGAGGTTGACTGATTGAATCCTTTTCAACCCCACAAGAGATCCCAGTACTGGTCCAGACAACATGTTGTGGCTTAAATCAAGAACTTCCAGCTGCTTCAAATTAGAGATATTCACAGGCAATCTACCTTCCAGAAAGTTGTGCGAAAGATCAAGCACTTTCAATCCATCCAATTTTCCCAAAAACTCTGAAATTTTTCCCCTCAGGCCTTCTCCGGACAAGTTCAATCTGGTTACTCTACTTGTGGCTGACTTATTGCCACCATCTTCGCAAACAACACCATTCCATCGACAGCAATTGGTTTCATTTGACCAAGTTGATTTGATGGAATCATTTAGCAGTTGGGCTGCAAATTCCCTCAATGCCGAAAAATCATTTGGATTACAGTTTTGGATCGGCGTTTCAAGAGCCAATGATAAACCGACAAAACAAGCAAAGAATATCCAATTCAGGAAAGTCATTGGGGAAACTGTCTGCAGACCTTTATCAAAAAACCAAGGGGCTTGGCGATATAAATCAAGAAGAATTCCACAACCAAGAAACTTTTCTCCCTCACATCCCACAAAAGCTGCCTCAGAAATTAAATGATCCAAACCATACCACTTTTAGTGAAGCAAGAATCAGTGCCACTTGTAACAATTGAAATCCACAGTCTCCCACATGGATTGAATCAACGGACACAAACTGAAATTTCAATCTTTACGAGAGAGCAATGTTCTGGCTAATTCAATAAGAATAGATGAAAAAACCCATATGAGAAATTTCGTCGCACATTTCAGAAATACAAAAGAAAGGCACAATTAACATGTAATTGAAGCAATTAGAGACAGAGAAAACCCTATCAGATTTACACTACCCACTATAAATCAAACCCCCAAATCCAAAAATCTTGAACTTAAGAACCTATATCAGAGTGAGATAAACAAGAAATCAGCACTGCCCATATGAAGAACCTTCAAACCCACATCCCAAAACACCTCAAAAATCATAAAAGTACATAAAATAAAATTCCCAACCAATAACTTGCAATTCAAGGCCGTCTCTTACGGTTTCAGATCCCCAAGTTCACAATTACAAAACTAAATTGAAAAAAGAACCTTTCTTTATTCAAAACGCACAAACCAAAGACTGATTTTTCAACGCCTTATCACTTGCAAATGAAGCAAGCTATAGTTCACTACAGTAAACAGATTCCTCAACACTAAAAAGTATGTTCTTTTACTACAAACGGGTCTTCACTGATTACAAAAGCAAGAAGAAAAACAGTGTTGATCAAGATATAGAAAAAAAGTACTTACTCTCATGAAGAGACTTGAAATCAACGAAACAGTGATACTAATAGACCACCATCAAACTCCGCACAGCAAGACAAGGAAAAGGAAAGTTTCACTAGTACTCTTTAATATTTTACTATTGAGGTGGAATCTGGAAAATCCAAGTTTATTTTGGACAAAAAAAACTGGTGGGCTGATTTGAAATGATGACACAAAGAGCTGACTTTTTTTTTAATTTTGGGGTAGTTTTTCTGCATTAGTTACCCAGTTGATTTCACAGATCACGAGTCTGATCCCGTTGTCAATGCCCAAATTTGTCTCTATCTCTATCTCTCAATATAAAATTTATTTACACTGCTTGATGTGGTTGGGTCATCAATTTTGTTGAGTGTGTACTTTCACGTATTGCTACCGCGCGTGAAGAGCACCTACAAAATTTTGCTTTTTTTTTCTTGGTAATGTAATAATAGAGTTCGTAATAATAACATGGATATTGCTATGCAGCCTCTAAAAGCTTTTTTTTTTTTTTTTTTGGTAACGAACAAAATTTATTTCAAAAAATTGTACGTCTCTATACTACAGGCAGGCTCGATGCTTAATTTGATCAGTTCTTTTTATAATGTAGGTGAGAACAAGATTGCATATCGAGTAAAATTTGAAAGACATAAAAAATTGAAAAATCATCATTTATAACTTTTATTGAGAAAAAAAAATACAAAACGACATGTGAAAGTTCAAATTTCTTTATATTGACAAGCATTAGCTTTCCAATTTAACTGAGAAAAAAATGAATTGAATACCAGAATAAAATTTCTTGTTCCTTTTGAATTATATGAACTGTAAAGTTAGAGTCTAAACTTCCCCAATCTTGAATTCGATGATGGAATAGATTAAGAACAATATCGCTCAAGCCAATAGATAATGAGTTGAATTATGCACATTATATCTTGGCATCAACCAAATTTATTTCAAAAACAATTACATATTTCTACACTGCATTTGTATGTTACAAATTTACACATAACTTTTTCTTGAGATGTATTTGTATGTGAAATACTTTGCATTTTTCTTATCGATAAAGGAAAATTAGAGCCGCCAGCCATCTTCAGGTGTTACTTCTTTTTGCATTTTTATATCAAATTTTTATTTTCAAGCTATTTCAAGTCTTTCATTATTTAGAGCTTGTTTGGTAGAGATTTTTTGGGGGAAGAATTGATTTTGAATAGTGATATGATGGGAAATGTGTGGTTGAAAAAGAAGATAAAATTATTGATGTGATAAAAAATATTATTTTATTGAAGAATGTGTGGTTGAAAATGAGAATTGATTTACTGTAGAATTGGAGAATCCGTACCAAACGGGGCCTAGCATTTGTGGTTCTAACTGACATTTCTGTCCAAATTTTTTGTTAGAATGATCATGTGTATTAAGCCCATATTTGACAATCATTATTATAAAACTTTTTTTCTACGTACTTATTTTCAATCGCACATTCACTGCAATCGGCCATGTTAAAAAATTCATAAAGAGTTGTCAATCGAAGAATACATCAGCAATTACATATTTTCCAACTTATGTGGTGAAATGCTTTTGGAAGACTATACATGCTTATAAATTAAGGAAAACTAGAGCCCCGTTCAAGTTTTACTTCTTTTGCATTTTTTCTCCAACTTTTATTTTCTAGTCGTTCCAAATTTTTTTGGTTATTTGGCATTTGCGGTTCTAGTTAACTAATGTTTTCGTCCCAAATTTTTTGTCAAAAAATGGTTACATGCACCTATTAATATATTGATTATAAACTTAAGTGAGTTATTTTTTGTGTGTGCACGGGAAATGCACGTAAAATCACACTTAAAAGTTTGTTATTTTTTGTTGATAATAATGTAATATTTCTATGGATTTTTTTCTTTTGTATTTGTTCAATTTATTTCCTCGAAAAGTTCATCACATTGTACTTCTCAGTTACAAAAATTCTTATCTAGACCTTTTTTTTTGTCCTAGGTGCTCAAAATGATGGAGAGAGAGAGAGAGAGTAAATTTGATCGATTTGGACATTGAGAATTATGCTATTGTAAATGAACTTCATGCATCACATAAATGATACTTGTACAGTGGAAATACACAGGTAATTTTACAGATGTTGAGATGACAGCACTTGATAATTGGTTGTTTAACTATTTTTTGTCCAAAATCCAATGAAATATTGCCATATAGCATTTTGGTAAGCCCATATGTGCATTTTCCTTGTACACGTAACATTGTTCCATGCATCAATGGGAAGAGTTTCGCAAGGGGGACAAGACAATCCATCATGTTGAGAAACTTATACAATTTTTGTCAATTCCCACCTAAAGAATCAATGGAACAATGCATTAGCAGCTACTTGTTCCCAGTCTTAAGAGCTTTCAACAGAAGGTTCGTTTACTAGCCTATATGTTGAATTATCTTTTGAGAAGCTATACAAGATTATCAATAAAGAAAAATTGTAGACATTTTCAAGTTTTACTTCTTTTGCATTTTTGTTTCCAAGTTTTATTTTCCAAATATTTCGTTATTCGGCCTTTGTGGTTACAACGGTTTCCGTCCAAAATTTAATCTTAAATGGTTCATGTGTGCCTCACTCACATTATGGAACAAGTAAGATTATCAATTATCGGATATTATTTCAACTTCAAAGTGTCAGTTTATGCACGTGAATTGCACGCATGAAGTTTTGTAAGGAGAACATCATGTTGAGAAACTGACAGAGAGTTGTCAATTAATTCCCATCTAAAGAATCAATTGAAGAATGCATTACAACTACGTCTACGTGTTCCTAGTCTTAAAAAGTCTTCGAGTTTTACTTCTTTGTATCCAACTTGTATTTTTTTAGTTGTTCACTATTTGTCGTTTTTTGGTTTCAAAGTTTCTGTCCAAATTTTTTGTCTTAACTTATACGCGAACAGCACGCCTAAAGTTTCAATGTAATGGATGATTTAGGAGACTTATATTTCACTACAGGGCAACTAAAATTGTAAGTAACTTGTAGATTGATAAGAATAAATTGCACAATTTCTAAATAGACACCATAACATTCATATATTGTAATTATTCTTTTACTTTATATATGCAAAACTGAGTGTCATGCATCATTCATGTCCAATTATATAAAACTATTTTTCTTCGTTCAAATGCGTAACATGTTTCTATGCATACACATTTTTCGGATGCGCACGGCTATAGTTTTCATTTTCAAACTCCATTGAACAGTGAATCCGAATGCACAAAATCATATAATTGATGATGGAATGTTAGATAGTATTATTTTATTTGAAAACTTTTAAAATTTCCAAAAACCTTTGATTTTTACCATTTTTTCTTGCACAAATGATACTAAAAGCATGTTCAGAAGTCGTTAATAATATATTTTTAAATTATGAATTAAATAAAAATAAGTAAAAGTCATGACTGTCACAAAATATATGAATAAAAATAATTTTAGTGATAAAATTGGTCGACCAATAACATCGTATCTAATTCGTGACTAAAAGAAAACAAATAAAATTCTAAATTAGACGGCAGTGCGCGTGGGCGTAGTTGAGGCAGACAAAAAAGGTCAAAGAAGTGAGATTCGATGACCGGGTATAGCCAGTAATCCTAAGCGGCGAGGTAGGCGGAAGTCACGGATAATAGCGGCTAATCAGTAATCTTTCCAAGTGAAGGCGATAAATTCCATGCCAATTTGGCCCGCATGAGGTTTTCGGGTCAACTATTCTACCCTCATAACGTGAAAGTGTGAACCCACCAAAACCAAACCCGGACCCCCCACAAGTCAGTAAACCATCTCACCATCATTTACTGACCCTTTGAAATTTTGCACCCAACATTTTCTTAATTATTCTTTACCTAACATTTGATTTTGCCTCTAGTTTTTAAATTTGTATTTTTTTTTTCTCGCATGAAAAATACCACCAATAATTGATATATGGCGGCTTGAGTTTATTATCACTTCTAGTCAATTTAGATTTGTTAAAATGTTGAGTTTATTATCACTTCGAAAAATTTAGAAACAAAATATCGATGACAAAGAAGATGATTGTATTTTACTAGAATTTTAAGTTTGGATACCTTGATTATACTATGTTAAACAACATTGATGAACAATGAGCTCCTTCCAACCACAAACTTAGGTCAACGTAATGCAACTACAAATTTGTGTCCGACTTTAAGGATTATTTTTGACCTATAAGACAATAATTTGAATAACGTATGGACAAACACAATGCCCAATAGATATTCAAAGAATTTGTATACTGACAACGACCGTCTCTAACGTCTCATAATGAATGCATCCATGATCTCCTCTATTGACAAGCTAATTAGAAAATCTCTCAAATTATATTTTAATTTACACGTCAAGGCTGAATCAACACTAATATCCTCATTTATCTTTGTCGAGAACAGTGTCTACATCACCATTTTACAAGTATGCAATCGAACTTTAGGATCCAAATGTTATTAGAAAACGTAAATTTTTAAAAATCAAAATATACAACTTCAGTTTTTCAGCGAATGTACGACATGAAAAGTTCGAGAAATAGAAACTAGTTGCCCATGGTACCTCTTAAACTAATAATTATACAAAGAAAAAAAAAAAAGGTCACCAAATGATTACCTGGAATAGGATTTTAAAGGTATCCTAACCAATCTTTTGTGTGTGAGCACTTCATTTTTATTTAATTTTTTGTTCTCCACTTTATTTATTGTAAGGCTGGGAGAGATTTGCATGAGTTTAAAGGTGGCATATGGGCCCCATATGATATCAAGAGTTGGAACTTCCTTTGCAAGCTTTGAACTGAGTGGAGTCAACAATAACCCACATCAATTATAACCATTTGACACGCTTCTATTTTATTGAATGGATACCTTTTATAAAGTTAGCCATCCCACTCTAATTCACTTTGCTGAAAAACAATTACAACAAGTGGGAAAATTTATTTATTTTATCAAAATAGAAAGGATAGTGATGTGAGATCGAATTAAGTTAAGGTTAATTAATAATAAATACCAACTAGTATGAAACCTATCAAAATAATTGTAGTAACGCGTACATAATAATATGTAGAGTGAGGGATACAATCATTTTAATTGGGTTACTAAATTTTATTATGTTTCAATTTAATTTCAAATTAAGTAATCGAATATTAATTTTTGCTTCAAATTTCACTATAGTGTCACACGCCATCTCCACAATTGGTAAAAATTGTTTAATGGGCAATGATACTGTAATTGATCTTATAGAGATGACAACGAGACCACCCTCCTCGGCCTCGCCTCCCACCTCGACGAGGATTTTTGACAGACGGGACATAGATTTAAAATCCTTTACCGCTCCATTTTTACTCATCTACTCTTATGAATTATTTACATTATTTTATAAATACAGCCCCTGTTTGA
>CAIGRT010182072.1:0-13781 GCA_903798405.1 Fraxinus platypoda
ACGCTAGTCCTTGAACTTTCATTTCTTCACTTTGGTCCCTTTTTACCTATTTCTTCCAAATTACGCCATATCCATAGAATTGCCACCTAAATCAAAGTATGAACGTAATGAGTACATTTTGGCACAAAATAAACATACGAGCTCGTAAAATAAGGAGGGAAAAATATGTATTTTACATTCTTATCATTTCACAGATATTAATAAATCTTGTCTTGATGACAGTTTCCCAGTTCCCATAATTGATTAGCTGATGGATGCAACAGTGGGACACAAGTTGTACTTCTTGGACACATATTCATGATATAACCAGATCGCCATGTGTAGACTTGACGAGGAACATACCGCATTCGTAAGGGATTAGGGACTGTAATGTACTGTTATGAAGTAATGCCGTTTGCTCAAAATTACTGGAGCGACATATCAAAGGCTAGTGACAAAATGTTCACGAATCGTACAGGAAAAAAGATGGAAGTATAAAATGCTGGTGAAAAGCCTTCGGGATGGAGACCATTTAAAACATCTGGAAAAGGCTTTCAACGTATTGCGAAAATACATTACGAAACTCAATCCGCTAAAATGCACCTTTGGAGTTAAATCTAGAAAATTCCTTAGTTATATGGTCAAAATTTAGACCCTCATAAAAATACAATTTCCATCTAAATCAAAAGATGTACAAATCCTAACAAGAAGGGTAGCCACCCTAATGAGGTTTATATCATGAGTAATGGACAAATATTCCCTTTTTTTCAAAGTGTTGAAATGAGGAAAGAAGTTTGAGTGGAACAACGAATGCGAACAAGCATTCCAAGTGGAAAGCTATTGCTATATTTAGTAGTTTCTAAGGTGTTAGTCAATTCGGTATTGATAAAAAAAGGAAGGGTACAGTTACCAATCTACTATGTAAATAAAGCTTGGTAAGGAGCAGAGGCAAGATATCCAGATATGGAAAAGCTGGCCCTCGCCTTAGTCAGGACATCGTGAAAATTGCGTCCCTATTTCTAGAGTCAAAACATTGAAGTACTAACTAATTTCTCGCTCAAACAAGTACTGCAAAAACCTAATGCATTGGGAAGATTAATGAAATGGACAATAGAGTTGGGACAATTTGAAATAAGCTACAAAGGACGATCCGTAATCAAAGCACAAGCAATGGCTGACTAGTGTAGAATTGTTAGATATTCTCGTTCTGGAGAAAGAGCCTAAATAGAAAACATGGAAATTATTTGTGGATTAATCGTCAGGAGTATGGGCTCTAAGTAGACATAATTTTGACGAGCCTGGAAGGGCATAAATTGAATTGTGTATTGACGTTTTCTTTCAAAGCAACCAACAATGTAGCTTTATAGCAGGCCTACGACTGAAAAAAATGCTGGCTCAAAACGTAGAAGTAAAAATGAGATTCACAGTTGGTAGTAAATTAAGTGAACGGAAGGTTCACAGCCAAGGATAAAATAATTGCTGTTTACCTCATTAAAGCCATAAGATCATTTTAGTGCTTTAACAAGTTTGAACTCATCCAAATTCCTAGAGAAGAAAATGAACATATGGATGCCTTGTCAAAATTGGCAAGTTCAATTGACCTAAAACTTTTTAAGGCAGTGCCCATAGAATTGCCATCAAAACCATAGATCGGCCAAAAAAATGGAGAAAACCATATGAATACAAGAGAAAGACTTGTGGAAACGAGACATCGTCTCTTATTTGAAAGATAGGACACTTTCTGAAGATAAAAAGGCAGTAAAAAAATTGAGAGTAAAAGTTGCAAGATACACTATACAAGATAATATCTTACTCAACCGAGGGTATACACTCCCTCTGCTCAGATGTATAAATGAAGACGAGACTTTATATGTAATGAAAAAAATCCATGAAGGAGTATGTGAAAATCATGCTAGTAGACGTTCCCTATCGCAGAAGGCCTTGAAATAAGATTACTATTGACCTAATATGAGAAACAATGCACTAAACTTTGCCAAAAGATGTGAAAAGTGTCAAAAGTTCGTATCAACACCGCAATAGCCCGTACAAGAGCTAGTGACCAGCAGTGGTCCCTAGCCCCTAGCCAAATGTAGAATTGATTTCATTGGCTCACTGCCCAAGGAAAAATCAATTATGAGATTCATAATCGTGACAATAGACTATTTTACCAATTAGGTAGAAAACGAACCCCTGGTAAATATCACTAAGGTTAATGCTTGTAAATATTCATATGGAAAAACATTGTCTATCATTTCAGAGTTCCAAACTCGGTAATTTCGAATAATAGCACATAATTCTAAGGGAAAAAGCTTAAAGCAATATACGATGAATTAGGTATCCGAAGATATTTCTCCACTCCGTACTACTCGTAGGCCAACGAACAAGTGGAAGTTGTCAACCAAATGTTAAAGAGCATCCTAAAAATGAAGCTGGACACTGTAAAAGGGTTATCGGCAGATGAAATACTACGAATCCTCTGGTCATATTGACCACCACAAAAAGCCCTACAGGAGAAATCCCTTTCTCCCTAGCATACAGAATGGAAGCTATGGTACCGGTTGAAATTGGTGTCAACTCGACAAGAAAAATAGTGTATGACAAGGAACAAAACGAAGAAGCTATGAAAATGAACCTAAACCTCTTAGAGGAAAAGAGGGATAGCTCTCAAGTTAAGCTCGCAACTTACCAAAAGAGGATGGAAAGATATTTCAAATCTAAGGTTCGCAAGAAAAACTTCAAAATAGAAGACTTATCTTAAAGAAAGTGTTTTTCGCAAACAAAGAAATGAGTTCTAGTTCGTTTAGTCAAAATGGGAATGACCATATACAATAGTTGAAGCTATGGGATCAGAAACATATAAGCTCGCGGGGAATGATGGCGAACCTCTTAAAACATTCCTGGAATGACATGTATTCGAGAAAATATTATCAATAGAATGGGAACAAATTCTTGTAGAGTGAACTCAATAAAGTAATTTCCTCTTATTCGTTAACTTATCCTAGTCACTATTTGAATCCAAGTTGTGCGAAGCCAACCAAGTTAATTAATTAGTTACTGTACAAGTTTAACAAAGTTGACTAACAGTTACAAAGCAAAAAGTATGATAAACTGGAAATTCTCATTAGTAAAAAGAAAAGGTTACAAGGCAAATACACTTGCGAGATAAAACTATTACATACGCAAAAGGCATACTCTGCGAATTAAACTACCAAAAGATAAAGGGAAGACAGATAATAAAGTTGATCCATTTGCCCAAAGCAGCCTCTAGAAGTTGGTCGGGTGTTGGTCGGAAAGGAAATGTATGAGGATTTAGACAATATCTGGAACTATGTCTTATATAACAATCCCTCGCAGATGCATACCCATGGAAAATGGGAAAGTATGGCTAACTTGTCGGCACTGGCGGACCCTGGGGGGTCCTGGGGGCACGTGCCCCAACCTTTTGAGATTTTTTTTTAAGTCATGTTTGGTATCGATTGAAACCTAAATTTTAATCTAAGCGTCTGTCTGAGTGCGATTTTAATCTTCAATAAAGGCAATTTTTTTACCGTTGAAGGAAGCAACGGTCAGAAAATCCAAAAAAGGATGCTGAATCTGTGGCTAAACAAAGTCAAAAATTGTGGGCGGTTACTGTAGCAATGGTAGAAATGTTGATTTTAATTGCGCCCAGACACCCCCTTATAATCAAAGTTAACAATTAACTTTAATAATATATTTCATGGAATCTATAACTGTTTAACTTTTATCAAAATTTACTAAAAATTGATTTTAATCTCCACCAAACACGGGCAAAATCACAATAAATTTGAATTTCGATAACATACTAATTTTAAAAATTCTCCGACAATCGTACGCTAATTGAATCTACAAATTGCTTATGTCATCTCAAAGCTTATTTCGAGAACTATATTATGAGCATATCAAATAGTCCAAACAGATATTGAAAATAGTTAAAAATACGTTAAACGTGAGTCTTAAAGAAAGACGTTTAACTCGCATTTTTAAAAAAAAAATTCAATTATTTCATTAACATTTATTATTTTTGCGATACAAATTTCTCAANTTATTTCGAGAACTATATTATGAGCATATCAAATAGTCCAAACAGATATTGAAAATAGTTAAAAATACGTTAAACGTGAGTCTTAAAGAAAGACGTTTAACTCGCATTTTTAAAAAAAAAATTCAATTATTTCATTAACATTTATTATTTTTGCGATACAAATTTCTCAATGTAATTTTCATTATTTTATTAGGAAATTTTATATAGAATATAACATCAAAAAATTTCGAAATCTTATATCCGAAAAAGTTATATTCTATGCAAAATTTCGGATGCAAAATTATACGGGGTATGATTTTTTTAGACGTAAATTTTCGATTGTAAAATTTCTCCCAACTTTTTTGCAAGTTCGATTGTGCCCCCTAACTTTAAAGCCCTGCGTTCGCCCCTGCTTGTCAGCTTCCGTAGCATGGTAGGGGAGAGATTAGGGCAATTCTAAGATCTTGTCTGGTTGCATAAGGTAATGGCATAATGCCTACAACTGATTCACCAGAAAATATAGTCGAATAAAAATGAAGGTGAAGATCAGCAATAACGTTTAAAAGGATACTAGGAAAGATAATGGGCTTCTTCCTAAAATCAAGAATGAGCAAAATATCAAACTATATTTTCTGCAATTAGAGAAATGAGAGCAAATATTGATACCCACATATATATAGCGTCAAAGAGAGCTGTTGAATCCCTACAGATCATCATCTGAAATATCACACACAATCTTTGCCGATGAATGCGAAAAGATACAAAGCAACCGATCGTGAGCAAGCATATAACATGTGCATTGTAGCCCGAGTATTAATTGCCCATAAATAATTGGACAAACTCATTAGAGAAGTTCGCAGTACAACAACGTTTTACAATTAAAATAAAATTGAACTTGGGGACTATTTGTTGAATCAAAAAATACACTCCACAAATATTGTCCACCCCTTGGCAAAGCGAAAGCCATAAACAAAGGGAGAAGAAGCGTAAAAGGCTCACGGAAATTAGGCGAACATATTCCCATCTAGGCAAGCTAAATATTGTTACTAAGACATAAGGCAACTTTTTTAGTGTGTGACTTCAGAATTAATACTTAATGCGTAAGACATGATATCGTAATAGAATCGGTTACGAATTAGCCAATAAAAGGCTATTAGCTGTCATTCCTCCCAAAATGATCGAACTACCCCCAAAATTTGGAAGGAAATCTTTAAATATCTCCAATTTTGAAGGGAAATGCTTGTAATCCAAATATCTCTATCCCAAATAGCCATTTTTCCTCTTGTTCCAAGTTTGAGCATCAAAATTTGTGGGTTTAGGAGGTGAAAATACTGACAAAGTAAATGGATTTGTTGATGTGATTTCTATTGTCAACAAGGGTCATATTTATCTTGATGAATGTGAAAATGTTCACTAGATGAGTTTCTCTGAGGCCTAAAAGAAAATGTTGGAGCATGTCAATTGTCAAATGCTCAAAATCTAGATCCGACATGATGATAAAATACCTCACATTAGGCATAGTCTAAAGTATCCTAACTCTCTTACCATAAAGGCTGGTAAATATATCGGTGAGAGTTGTAAATGATATTTAATTAGTGAAAGGGTAATTAGGAAAAAACATCCCTATCGTTTATACTCACTGCGAAAATAGTCCATATCATTTCAAACTTTGCATTTACACTCTCATTTCAAACATTTCTTGCGGAGTTGGTCCTTTCCGTCATGTTCCATTAAATCCTTCCTTGAAATATAGATATTTAGCACAAGAAGTTCACATCTTTTGCCTTCATTGCACAAATCATCCCTATCGTTTCAATTTTGATATTTTGTCACTCAGTTTAACCTTTCTTTGCATAAAAGGTCATTAGCGTTTATTTTCTCCATTAAAGCATTGTACATTTGCTAATTTATCCAACTCTTTAAAGAAATAAATAGAAAAGAAAGAAATAATATAAAAAATTGCATATAGAGTTTCAAGTTTTTAAAAAAATACAAACGAGTCTCAAGTAAAATATTCTAATAAAAGAAAATTATTTTATCTTGTCAGTTAACTCATGTACCCCCAAGCCCATTCCCTACCCACGCACCACCTCCACCTACCAAAATAGTTAAAAAGAGAATTAAAGTATAAAAAAAAAAGAATTAAAAATAGGGGAAAAAATGGTATATATATATACACTCACTACATCAGCTTTTCAATTTTGTTAAAGAACAGATAAATTTCTATATATGAGACAAAATAAACTTGGATGAGGAAGAAACACCATTTTTTCCCCTATTTTTAATTTTTTTTTTATACTTTAATTCTCTTTATATGTGTGTGTGTGTGTGTGTGTGTGTGTAATCAGTAACACGAAATAGAAACAAGAATTTGTTGAAAATAGTTAAATCGCCTAAAAAATTCTTATAATTTTGCTGAAAGCAAAAAGATATTAGTTAGAAAACATGATCATAGGAAAATAGCTAAATTTTTAGAAGGTTCCATAGTGGAATGAGAAGAATGGGCCGTGGTTGTGGTGGCGGCTGATGGTAGGGTGTGGAATTGGATGATGAAGAAGAACCATTTTATTTTTTCCCCCTTTTTAATTCTTTTTTACTTTTTTTTTATACTTTCAGTTCTACTTTTAATTATTTTGGTGGTGGTGGGGAAGGGTAGGGGATGGCATGGGCATAGAGGTGGATTAGTTGAGAAGATAAAATATTTTTTTATTGTTAGAATATTTTAAATTATTTTACATAAGACTCATTTGCACTTTTTAAAAAATTGAAACTCTAAATGCAATCTTTTATATTATTTCTTTCTTTTCTATTTGATTATTTAGAAGGGATTAATTAGTCATTTTATAATGCTTTAGTCCCTCTTTGGGATCCATTCATAAAAATAAATACATTTTTCTCTCTCATATGGCATTCTCCAATAAAATAATGTTACACATAAACTCAAAACTTTTCCTTCTTTTTTAACCACATATTCTTTAAAAAGTCACTATTCTAAAATACATTTTTCCCAAAATTTGAATTTAATGGAGCCCAAACAAGGGCTAAATGAAAAGTTGAACCGTTAAGACCTTTTGTGCAAAGAAAGGTCGATCTAAGTCCCAATGTCAAAATTGAAACGACATGGACAGTTTGAGCAAAGGCAAATGATAGGACTTATTGTGCCAATTACTCATATTTCACAGAATAATTTAACAAAAGATGACGAAAAGGACCAACTCCACAAGAAATGTTTGAAGTGAGGGTGTAAATTCCAAATTTGAAAGGACTATTTCCGCAATGGGTGCAAACAATATGGATGTTTTAATTACCCATAGTGAAAAATAATCACACGTTGTCTCATCACTATAAATGGTATCGAGTGTTGTAAAATATTTGTCAACAATTAGACTCCTAACTTTTGATAGGCACGCCACAACATTTTAGAATTTTTTTTACAATGTTTTTATTTTTTAAAATATTTAAGGAAAACAAGACAACTAAAAATTAATTTTTTTTTCTATATAATTAAATTTGATAAGAAAGAAGATCAAAATAAAAGTATATTTTCAGCATCAAAGAATTTGGTATTCGAAAAGCCAAACGGCGTCCATTTTCAAGTTGGTACAAAATGTGACTCAATATATAATTAAATTTTTCTGCGCGATTGATGTAATCAATGGAAACTGATCACAAATTTTGCAGATAGTGTTAGAAAATTCTTTTTTTTTTTCTACTCTTTTTTTTTTTACTTTTTTCACTTTTTTCGACTTATCTACAATATACAGAATCGGAAGGCTGTGACACTCTATTATCAACAAAGAAGAAGCTGAAACAAGAGGCAGCAAACGGAAAAGGCAGAAATTGATCTAATTGAATCAATAGAATTTAAGAACCTACGGGGATTTCCGACGATACGGTTGATGAATGAATGAGGAAGATGGTGTTAGGATTATGGTGGGATGGAATGTATGAGATCTGTCGATGGTGGAATGTCTGATGGCGGTTTGTTGAGACGGTTTGTTATAATGGCTGATGGGTGTTGCTGTGGTGTTGGTAGATGGTGGATGAAGGTGTGGTTCGTGGTTTTATGTTGATTAATGGTTGAAAGTTTATATTTGGCTTGGTTGTTAGGTTGTAGTGCGTGGAAATTACATACAAATTTTTTAAGTTTCAACTTCAACATCTAGATTAAAATTTTTTTATACAAAAATCAGATGAAAATTTAATTTTTAAATATTAATAATAATATTATAAAATTAAATAAATCCACAAACCCACCACCCATCAAAACGCTCACCCCACCCAATTTCAAACCCTTAAACCACCTCTACTTCACCTATCCCAAAAACCCTAATTCGTTTTCACAAATATCTCTTCACCCATTCATTTCATGACGCCTCTTCACTCGTTCATTCTCCAGTGATTCTTCACAGCGCGCAATGATGCCCTTGCACTTAACGACAAGTGTAGTAGGCACCTCGTGCCACTACAATTCGTGCTCAGTGACGACCCATCGCGGCTGCGTACGAAGCAGTAGCGATGAGCAACACCGCTACGCACAAAATGTAACAGCGAGTGGGGCGCTCACGCACAAAGCAACGATGACATGATGGTGTGGTGTTGATGGTTTTAGTGTTTGTGTTGAATGGGTCTTTGGTGGTGTGGTGTTTGGCGATGCACTAATCTAAGAGCGGTTGTGCGATGCTCGTCCTGATGATCTAAGCACCGTGTGGAGCTCAGATTGTCGCTACAGCATCCCTAGCCTTAGTTTTGGGGGTGGTTTCTTCTTCCTCCTTGCTTAGTCGGTATAGCCGGTATTTTGGGGTGATTTTTATTTTTTATTGTTGGTGCAGTGGTGGTGTGTTGTGGATGTGGTGGTGGTGGTGTGTGCATCGGTGGTATACTGGTTTTGCGGTGCTGTGGTGATGCTCGCGAGGTGGTCGTACTCGATGAGGCGCTCATTGTTGTGGTGGTGAGGGGATGGGATGGGGTGGGGTGGATGTTTGTGACAAGTTACTTTGGATGTTGTGACCCAATATATTGTTATTTTGTGATTGTAAATAATACGTGACCTAAAAGAATCTGTGATATGGCTAAATTTGTAATTGTGACTCAGAATTTGGTAAATTGTTATCAATTAATTTGATAATTTATGATCGTGAAATAAGTTGTGACCTATAAAATTTGTGATTTATGATTGTAAAATAAGTTGTAACTCATAAAATTTATGATTTGTGATCGATAAATAAATTAGACTTATAAAATATTTGATTTTAAGCGAAAATTAATTTTTGACCAGTTAATTTGATAATATACGATCGAGAAATAAGTTATGACCTGTAAACATGTAATTGTGACCATAATATATGTAACGAATAATTAATTATTTAATAAATAAAAATTAATTAATATCTTATTTTTGAAATAATAAACATTATTTCTTAATTTTGAAATAGATCATAATCTCTTAGATATGATCGACTTTTGTGGGTGTGGCTTGAAGATGTGGTTTAATTTTGTTTGGCCTGAATGGGCTAGGGTGTGTGTATATAGGTTTGTTGGATTGGGTTTTTATAAAACAACAGCAAAATTGTTTTTAAAATTTTTTTTAATGTAGCAGAACTAATCTATGAGGGCAGAGAACAAAATGCATGTTCAACTACTTTCTTTAAACTAACGAAAAAAGGAAAAATTTGTTGTTGCTGCTGGGAGGAGTTCAAACCGATTAGCACAAAAACAACACAAATTTACAGCTGCTAAAGTTAACAATACTAATCTAGAAATAAGAACTTCAAGAAACCGAAAAACTGAACACAATAGTAAACTGAAATTATGATGTACAATAACAGTAACCGAAACTTATCTTCGATACAAGCCCTAAGGCCAAAGTTCATACAGATTAAAGCTTCAATCCCACAAGGATAACCACAGTTATGCTTGAATCAAACCCCAATAGTAAGAATACGAAGGAAGCACTCAGACTAGACCTATTATTACACAAAATAGAACAACCCTCTTCACAACACACGGTTCACACAAGAACCACTCTCAATCACTGAAACCACTCAAGATTTACAAGTTATTTTGAGAGAGAACAGAAATCAAATAAGAGTATTTGATTTTTGCAGAGAAGAAGAGAACCCTAGAAGCAAACGGCGCAGCAGAGAAGAGTAAATCGAAGAGTCCAGAAGCCAGAAGATGCAAGTCTCAAACCCTAGAACGACCTTTAAATGAGTTGCACAATAGATACCAATCCAACGGTCGTGGAGGCAACACAAGGCAACATCACAGACGTTCAATTAAAAGGTAAGTGAAACACAACTTTAAGGCAGCCAACAAACACGATTTTAACCAAACAGAGAAACGAGCTGGGCCTTCAAAATCCAGCTGGGCCAACATATCAGCCCAATGGTTTTTTAGCATCATTGTGCCATTTTTTCCCTTCAGTTGCCACTGAGACGATTCTTAATGAAAAAAGGAAAAAATTGTTTTTGCTACTGAGATGATTCTTCTTGTGTTTTGTGTTATGTATGAAGGGTTGTTGTAGGGCTTGGATGAGAACACTTGGTTGAGGATTTTGGGAAAAGGACGATGTAGGCCAAAAGAGAACGAAAACGAGCGTATATTTAACAAATAACAATTGACGATTAAGAAAAAAAGGGAGCAAAGAAAAAAAGAATTGAGGGTAAAAGAAGGTATCAATTTATTTGTATAATCAAGGGTCATAAATTACAATGATTAACCACTTTATTTATAGACCAAGAAACTAAAACTAAAAAACTTGAACTTTATCGAATTATTAAATGTGATTTTATTTAATCAAAATAAACATATTTTTAGATTAGCTCTAATTTAACATCCTATGTAAAACTCTATTTTTGTTCTTATACTTCTCTTTATCTCCATAACTTACATTTACATTCTTGTAGTTTTCGACAAGCTTTTACTTATTTGCATAACAATAGTAAATAGTAATATTTTGTCGGCGCAAGTTCTCTCTGTCTACTTTGACCTACTTGAAAATTTAGTTGGTTTGTTTGAGCAAAGAATAAAATCAGACATGCTCTAAATTCAACATCCTAAAGATAAAAAAAGGGATAAGAGGAGTATGAAAAATTGGTGCAAGGTTCTTGATGGAAAATTAAATTTGAATATAGTAGAAAATTTTACTTAGAGAGGAAATTATTATCTGAACAACAATATGATATTAACTCGAATCTTATTGTTCGTTAACTTCATAATGTTTATTGGAAAAGAAAGTATGTTCGAGTTGATGTAATAGTTGTAAAAGTGTGCATTGTATTAGAAAACCTACACAAGTATGCAACTATGATAAATACGTTCAATGTTCTCAATGGAATATTCTGAAGTTGTTGTATATGACTTTTTATGTTAACCCCTAAATTAATTAGAAATATATGAAAAAAAATTTATAGTGTATTAATACTTGTATAGTTGTATATAGTTGATTTAATTTTTTTGTGAAATATGTTGATAGATATGAATATGTGAAGAATATGACACAGCAGCCCCATCAAATGACATAGATTTGCTATCGAGTCTTCCTCCATATCCACCGTCAACATTAAGAAAGTGAGAATCTAATAAAATAACTGTCTAGGATCACTGTACACTATAGGGCCCAAAAGGATGATATAGTCGTTAGGTGTAAGTGTACTACCGTGGAGTGGATTATACTTATGAGACTAACAAGTGTGGTACAAGCACTTTGGGTAACCATAAGACAAATAATTATAAGTAATATCGCAGTAGATTGTAGGATAAGAATCAGAAAATCCAATTTTTTAAGAATCGAGAGGAGGATAATTGGAGCACTCTATTTTTTTTTTCTTCGTT
This sequence comes from Fraxinus platypoda, assembly GCA_903798405.1. NCBI lineage: Eukaryota > Viridiplantae > Streptophyta > Magnoliopsida > Lamiales > Oleaceae > Fraxinus > Fraxinus platypoda. The sequence goes on from CAIGRT010182072.1 coordinate 11,858, forward strand.
TGTAGACGAAGTATAGAAAGTGTTTGTTTGATCTAATTCATCAAAATTAGTTATTTTAACTCATAATTAAAATTCGTGACTTAAATTAAGATAAAGGAAAGTGCATTAGCCAAAAGTCTACACCATTATTTCTACAAAATGCTTCAAGTAATTCAAGATCCATTTCCTTTTTACATTATTTTCTTTTGACAAAAGTACCCACTATCGTTCTTTGCTTATCTTATACTTCTAATGACACACACACACACGCCATTATTAAAACACTACAACCCCGTTATATCCAAAATCAGTGTGAATCCCCTTCAAAGCCATATTACGAAATTCATAAATATTTGCTTGGCTAGTTGTCATCTCCCACGTGAAATATACTTGTTCTTACATGATATGAGAATACAGGCTCGTTACGGTGACCCAAAGTACCTCAAGTTGATCGAGAAGAATGGCACATCCCTGGAGAGTTATGAAATATTCTTATTACATTATTATCTTAAAAAAAAAAAAAACGAATGAACTTTTATAGTCCAGTGAGTGTATGTGTTCTCGAGTTAATACTGTAGTTATATTTTTATTTGGCCAACACTTGCATTTCTTTCATTTGGCCACTTACGTAAGCTTATCATATTCATTCTGGCCATTTATCATAGTCCCTTTCACCAGGGTCGGCCCTGGCCCAAGGCAAGCAAGGCCACTGCCTTGACCCTCAGATTTTTAAGGAGCCTCTAAAAAAAAAGTGAAGAACCCCAAAAGCCGCCTTAATCCAAAACCCCTCAAACCCCTTTTAAAAGAAAAAATCTGCAGAGACCGTAGAAGAATGAAACAAACCGTCCCCTTTCTCCAATCGTCTTCTCATTTTCACCAAAAATTCTTTCTTTTCCATACGTGACAATTGATGATTCATATTTTTCATTAAACTCTCGTTGAAAATATGAATTAGCCGTTATCTTTTGATTCTTTTCATCAATCTCGTTTTGTGATTTCATTAATTGAATTCGCTTTGCAAGAACCTGTTAACATCTGAATTTGCTTTGGCTACCTGAACGTGAGGACTGAGGATTGAGGGAGCACGACTTAATTTTCCACCCGAGAAATTGAACATTTACAAGTGAGTTTTTGTTTCTTCAATATATTTTTTCTTCAATAATTTCTCTGAATATTCAAGAAAATATAAATTCAATTTTAACATTTTTCAATGTTCTGAAAATGCCAAGATGGGTTCATAATTTATAATTACTAATTTAATAAGTGAAATCAATTACTAATTTAAAGGGAAATTGGGATTTGGGAAAGTTTCTGAAGTTTCTAGGATTCAGGTCAAGAAATTCTTCTTATGGGTTTCTGTTACTGGCATTGATATTGATGAAGAAAATGGGTCCAATGGGATGATTGAATTTTATGTGGGTGCTCTTTCGCATAAACTATCGGTGGACGAATTTGAGACTATTCCAACTTGCAAGGTTAAAGGGATTCAAGATTCTTTATCTTATCTGGAAGCATCAATTTGAGGTAAAAGTTGCAATCTTTATATTTGAATTTGGTTTAAAAATTGAGTCTTTAGGGTTTATAGTGTGTAATTGTGTCCATAAACAAAAAAAATTTGTTTGATGATTGGATTTGAATGAATTCATGGATTGATAATGACAATAATGTGATAAGGTTGAATAATGTATGCTGATATTCCTGGTTAATTTGTCATGCTTTTGGATTGTGGATTGATTTGAGTATTATTGACTATTGTGTTTATACTTTTACTAAATTGTCCTAATCTTTTAAGGGGTAACACAGACTGAGAGGGGTGAGATTACACAATGATAAATTCGGGCAAAGTAGTTGGTAAGAACTGTGATAACTTTGTAAACATAATTGGAGCCATGGTAGGAGAACACGTACTAGTTCAAAAAAATAGACTATTACAACTAAATCCTAG
>CAIGRT010182075.1:0-16840 GCA_903798405.1 Fraxinus platypoda
AAAGAGGGGATTCTGTTTTTGTGGCAGCTCATACATCAGCTGGGAAGACTGTTGTTGCTGAATATGCATTTGCTCTCGCTTCAAAAGTATGTCTTTTTTTTCACTGTGTCAAGATTATGTGCTGGTTAATTAGATAGTTTTGTTCTCTAATCAATTTTGTGGAGAACGGTTCTTCTTTAAATCTTCTTTTGTTCTGTGCATTGAAAATTTATAACAAGGCTTGTTGGACTTATGCAGCACTGTACAAGAGCTGTATATACTGCTCCTATTAAAACCATCAGCAATCAAAAGTACAGAGATTTTTGTGGGAAATTTGATGTTGGTCTGCTCACAGGTGATGTTAGCTTGAGGCCTGATGCCTCTTGTCTCATCATGACCACTGAGATATTAAGATCAATGCTCTATAGGGGTGCTGACATCATACGTGACATAGAATGGGTAAGATGTTTTTAATGGTGCATGTCTCCCTTTTCCCCCTTACTCAAGAAAACAATACATGTCTTCCTCATGATATTTAAATCTTTCATTATCTCAGATCCGTAAAATTTTACATCCTTTTTTTTTTGTTAAATAATTCTGAAACAACTGGCTTTTTGATTGTGCTGTATGTGGAAATGTAGGTCATATTCGATGAAGTGCATTATGTTAACGATGTTGAAAGAGGTGTCGTTTGGGAAGAAGTTATTATCATGCTTCCTAGGCATATCAACTTTGTGCTACTTTCAGCCACGGTACGTCTTGAAATCAGTTTTCATCTGCACATTGTTTATTTATGAAGTGTATTTGACCATAAATCCCCTTGGTCTTGGTTTATATGAATTACAAAATTGTAATGCATTCTGATTTGCTGTTTTTGAGAGATCTAACGTGCTAGTAGTGCTGTACTACTTTAAATTATGCATGTTGTAGTAAGAGTTGACGAGACTGGCTCATGACTTGCATAACTTAGATGAAAGGTTTATTCTAGCTGATGGGAATGGGATATATCATCTTTCATCACACAAAACATAATTTAAACTCCTATTGCTTAAATAGTTTTCAGGCTACGAAGTAGTATATATATTATATTACTAATGCAAAAAGATGATGTCTTATGTCGTCCATGTAGATGTTAATTAATATGATGATAATGGAAGGGTTGAGATACACAGGCAACTCAGATGACTAAAAACGCTATTAAATTTCTTTTTTTATTAACAAAGTGTTAGTTCCCATAAATTTGTGGTCGACTATGCGAGTCAATGCTGGCTTCCTCAATTACACAGTTGACTACATATTTGGCGGTAGGGAGTATTGCCTCATGATTACAAATATTAATGTAGATTGCAGAGATACCCATAGAGCTCCATATACCTAAAAATCCAATAAAGTGAAATCTTTTGTAACCACATCATGCCATGTTAATTTTAGTCTATGTCAATCTTTTAACCAGTTTAATTAGTATCATGTTTCTTGTGAACATGAATCTTCTTTGATATTGTTACACGTTTTCTATAATGTAAATATATCGCAAGTGTTCAGTGTCAAGTTTTGTAATATATGATCAACTATGGATGTCGAACCCACGAGGATTGATAATTAATTTCTACCTAGTACTATAATTGTGTAGCTCTTATTTTATTTAGATTAGATGAATGAAATTTGGAATTAATGATTTTAACTAAGTTAACGCGATGAATATGGTGATGAATTCAACAAAGAAACGCAAGTTATAAGAATAATCAATTACTCTTTCGGAACCCAATATAAACACCTAATTATCAAATATGATTCTCAATTATATTATTATTTCTAATTAATTTTTCGAAATATCCTAATTTGATTCTACTCCCTCTCTCGAGTGCCGAGTAAAAATTATTACTATATTTCAATTTCAATATCTCTATTCCGGATTAAAATCTAGAAATTATCAAATTCATGGTTCTTATGTGAAACATGCTTCAAAGATTTTTTACTTTCTCTCGAAACATATAAAATCTAGGTTGAACCGGGGTTGAATTGGGTACGTAAATAAAGATAAATAAATTATTTCAAATAATAAATAATATTAGATAGTAGTAAAATATTATTTATTGAAATGAGATTTTTTAATTTTTATTAATTAAAATAAGATAAAAAAATAATTAATTTATTCAATAAAGTAAACAAACAAAAGATTCTTTTGTCTTTTAATTGATTTTAAGTATAGCCAAATGGGTTGCTTTTGACCACAGCCAAAGGATGCTTTGCAATTCTGACATCAGATAGTGACTACAAAATCCCAGGAAAATGTATCTATAAATGGAATTGCCAAGTATTGAATAAGCAACAATTTTGGGCGTTACAATGGAAGGGCTCAAAATTAATTATGTTATCCAACAATTTTGTGCCTTACAATTGAAGAGGCTTAAAATTAATTATTATATAATTTTTAAATAAATAGCCCATGAACCGGCAAAACCGGTTCTGGGTTAACTGGGTAGTGAATAAACCAGCCAATTGACCGGTTTTTTATTGTTTTTATATTAAGAGGGTTTTCAAATAAAACCGAATCGGATTTTAGGCTGGTTTCCGGTTGAACCGGCCGGCCCGGTCCGGTTTTTATAACATTGAGAAAAACAGAGAGAAAGGAACATGGACGTAAGTGGACTTTTCCTCTCTCATAATAAATGACACTCAGTAGTGCGCTTGTAGATGGGCAATATTTATAAATCCTTCTATCTTGTTACTGTTGTGTTCACATTTTTATGCTCGATTTTCTTTGATTTCTTTTCCTAAATGAAATGTGATACTATGGAAAGGCAACAATGACAAATTTGACAAAACATTAGATAAAAGACAAGTTTTTTGCATTTTATGTTCTTTGAGATAAATTTTATTCAGATTTTCAGTTTATTAATCTAAAATCTTGTAAGCTGATGCTTATTGGTACGTATTTTTTCAGTGCAATTTTTCTTTCTGCTACCATATTAAGCCTTTGTTTGGTCCCCATTATTGTCAAAATATATTTTTGTCTGTCTTATGTTCAACCACACATTTTCAATAAAATATTATACACAAATCCGAAACTTTTTCTTATTTTTTAACCACACATTCTCCATCAAAATACTATTTCAGAATACATTTTTGGCAAAAAATGGGCTCAAATGGGCTCTAAGTAAAGTAGAATGTTGAAAGCCGATGCACATTGGTACCTATGTTTTCATTGCAGTTTTTTCTTTCTGAACCCATAGTAAGTGTTCTTTTTCATTCTGTAGGTACCAAACACTAACGAGTTTGCTGATTGGATTGGTCGGACAAAACAAAAGCAAATTCGGGTTATTTGGTTAGTAGCATCCTCTCGTAATAAAAGTTCACTGACCATTTCAATACATATTTATGACCTTCTTTATGGGGTACTTTAGTACAAGCTATATATTTCGTATTAATCCAGCAATGGATTTTCTTAGCTTTATTTCATTATGTTTTATTATCTTCATCAGGACGACTAAACGACCAGTCCCTCTGGAGCATTGCCTTTTTTATTCTGGAGAGCTTTACAAGATCTGTGAAAATGAAAAAATTCTGCCGCTGGGTTTAAAAGCTGCTAAAGATGCTACCAAGAAGAAAAACACAAATGTTGCTGGTGGCGCAGGAACCTATTCTGGTTCTTCAGGAGCCAATGACAGGGCTCGAAATCAGAAACGTGAAAGTTTCTCTCAGGGAAAACAGAACAAACATTCTGGATTCCAAAATTTGGGGAATTCTTGGCCTGGGAATTCTGGGCCTGGTTGGGGAAATCAAAACAGTGGTGGTGGCAACGCTTGGGGATCATGGAGATCAGAAGCTTCTTTGTGGTTGTCACTTATAAACAAGCTTTCAAAGAAATCCCTCTTACCAGTATGTTTGAAAAATTCTATTCTGATGTCTATGTTTTTTTAGTGCATCCTCAAAATATAAAAGTAACAAGTTGCTTTGGCTATTGTATTTCCTGTTTTACTACTTTAATAGTTTTATATTGACTTATTCTGGATGTAGTGCTGTACTTCTAGATAAGAATGCTTATTAGATGTCTGAAAACTAAAAGCGTTTGATGCTATTTTAATTCTTCAAACTTTCGCTAATGTGAATATGACATGTTGTCATGTTATAACTTGAATTTTTTTATTTAACATAATTACTTGTGTCTTCAGGTGGTCATATTCTGTTTTTCAAAACTTCGTTGTGACAAATCAGCTGATAAAATGACTGGGACTGACCTCACAACTAGCACAGAGAAAAGTGAAATCCGGATCTTCTGTGATAAAGCATTTTCAAGGTTAAAAGGATCAGACAGAAATCTACCACAGGTGTATTATTTGATTTTTATTAATTTTAAGTGATTTTGGGATCCAAGAATTTGACATACATGAATTATAGGTTGTTAGAGTTCAAGAACTCCTTCGGAGAGGGATTGGTGTTCACCATGCTGGATTGCTTCCAATTGTTAAGGAAGTCGTGGAAATGCTTTTCTGTCGTGGGGTAATCAAGGTATATTTGTAAGTTGCTGTTTTTTTTTTTCAAAGGTTATTTACATCTTATTTGCAGGTTTTGCATGGAACTCATATATTGGTTTTTTGGAATCTTATTGTGTATTTCCTAAAATAATAACTGAAAAGATGGTGTATGCCAGATTGAAGCAGGATTATGATTGTATTTCTGAGGACAGAATCTTTTAAGATATCATACAGTTCATACATTGTGAGCATGTTTGGCTAAGCTTAAAAAGTTTACTAATAGGTAAGTTCACTTATAAGTAAATGAGGAATCTTTACAGCATGTAATCTTTTTAGTGATCAGAATTGGAAATAAGTATATTACTTATTTTGACATTTAAGAGTTACTTTTAAAATGAGCAATTTTTACTTAGTCACTTAATAATAACTTTTACTTTATAAAAATAACATATCCTAACATGTTTCGAAACAAAAAGTCAAAATAACTTATTCTTAAGCTTAGCTAAACATGCTCAAATATATGTCCTTGGTGTCTATTAGTTTTTAATTAATCATTGAGACTTCTAATGGTTGTGTCCTTGTTTATCCTTAGATTCTGTTTTCAACGGAGACATTTGCAATGGGAGTCAATGCCCCAGCTAGGACGGTAAGTTGTTATCAATAGAGTTTCTGTGAGATGTATAATTACTACCATGAGTTAAGAAGGCTTAATATAATTTGTGTTAGATTTCCTATTGGATTTAATATTATTCCAAATGATATTTTTAGTTGCATTAATCTAGATTTCGAATGGAAGATAGTGCACATCTCTTTGTAGTTCCATAATCATTGGTTCTTGTTGGATCACCAATATTAACATCAATATGTCTTTCTTATGTATTTGTCAGTTGCTATCTTTATCTGCTGGCAGGTTGTTTTTGATGCTTTAAGGAAGTTTGATGGCAAGGAATTTCGGCCGTTACTTCCTGGAGAATATACTCAGATGTCTGGTCGTGCTGGCAGGAGAGGACTAGATAAAATTGGTACAGTTGTTGTGATGTGCCGTGACGAAATACCTGAGGAGGGGGATTTGAAGCATGTTATAGTTGGCAGTGCAACTAAGCTTGAATCTCAATTTCGACTTACCTACATCATGATCTTGCATCTCCTTCGTGTTGAAGAGCTGAAGGTATAAATAGCTTTGACTTACTGGACAAAAGAGGTTATCAAACGGTAGATGATTCATGATAGATAATTATCGAAAGGTGTGGTGACGAAGTGTCAAGAGAATTAGATAGACGAAATGGACACTAGAAAGTTTATAACGAAAAAAATAAAATAAAAAAGAGGTACAGTTGGTACCATTTCCATTCTCATTTTTTTTACTGGTTGTGTCCACGTCAAAGTATCTGTTTGCTTGCATTTTCTAAAATTTCACATTTTTATTTCCTAAATTGGAGTCCATAATGACTTGTAAACAGAGAGCAGCGATATAGCTGGTCAACAATATTTAACACCATGCATTAGGATCCACTGCATACTATCCCACCCAAGACTAGACACCATTAATATTGCGTCACCATTGTGCACAGAGAACCCCTCTCCATGCCCACAGGTTCTGCAATCTTTCTTTCGTTCCCCCTTTCATCCCCACTCCATATCTTCCTATTTTCGTTCTATTCATTCTTGCCTTCCATTAGTACCGAACTCCTCACTCCCACCACTGAACTGCCTGCTATGCTTAACTTCATTTTATGGCAGAGCTGTATTAGAATTGTCGCATGACCCAAGAGATATTAAAATTGTTGCCCACACCTAACAAGTGCGAACTGCTGCCACCATACTNCTCCCACCACTGAACTGCCTGCTATGCTTAACTTCATTTTATGGCAGAGCTGTATTAGAATTGTCGCATGACCCAATAGATCTTAAAATTGTTGCCCACACCTAACAAGTGCGAACTGCTGCCACCATACTCCACACCACCCCCACACAAACCACCATGCACAACCCACCTTTGGTATCTTATAAAGTTCATGTATTATTTTTTCTTAAAATGCTCTATGCCAAACAGAACCTAAGATGTATTTGTTGTTTACTTTTTTCTTAATTTTTTAATGAAGTTGGGTACGTTTTTGAGTCAATCATGTAACTCTTTTGCCTCTGACCAGTCTTTCTTATGAAACCTGTTGCTGCGGTGAAGTGTTTGGGGATCCATGATTTTATCTCAAGGGGACAGACCGAGTTTTTCTTTGGAATAATAATAAACTAGCTGACTAGGATTTGGTAGCCTTTAGTTTAATAAAGGAATATAGAGTAATGAGTGGAGGGAGGGACTGAGTTTATGCCACCACTCCAGTAATGAAGAATAAAGATACTAGTTAATGGATTAAATGTGTTGAAGAATTACTTGAATTAGTTGTTTATGCTGTTGATATTTGTTGAGGAGCATCACTTTGCAGGTAGAAGACATGCTGAAAAGAAGTTTTGCAGAATTTCATGCTCAGAAGAAACTTCCAGAGCAGCAACAACTTCTAATGCTAAAGCTTGCTCAGCCTACTAAAGCGATTGAGTAAGCACATTAGATATAACCATTGTGGATAGAAGCATAACTAAAATGTGAATGCTACCTTCTGTGAGACAGACAGCATGATGTTTCACAATACCATAAATTGGTTCATCAAGTATGTCTTGTGGATGTAGATGCATAAAGGGCGAACCGGATATAGAAGAATATTATGACCTGTACTTGGAGGCTGAGAGGTATAGCAATCAGATAACAGAGGCAGTCATGCAGTCCCCAGCTTCCCAACAATATCTCACTCCTGGAAGGGTGGTAGTTGTAAAATCACAATCTGTGAGTGAAGTTCATCACTAGCTAAATTTATTCCCAAATAAAATACTTGTTCACAGAGGGGATGCTTTTATCAGTTCATTGCTTAGGCATTTCCTTTGAGAATATCACTCATAATTGATGAGTTTGAATTGCTTACAATATTTTAAAAAGGCACTCCAGTATATGCTTTTAATTTCTATTTTTATTTTGTAATTGCTCAAAATTCCAGTATATTACTTCCTCGTGGGTACTGTTTTCAGTCTTGTTAAGTGAAAGATTTAACCCCTGTTTGGCCCCCATATTTTAAAGCTCATTCGTTCCCTAGTTCATTTCCAATCAAATATTTCATGGGACCCACAACTTTTATCAATTTTTCAACCACACATTTCATCAACTTTTTTCAAAATCTACTAAAAATCTGATTTTTAGCAAAATCAAATAGGGACATATTATGTTTTCAAATTCTTTTGGTTAAAGTGAAGTTTACCATTTTACATATATTATATTATGATATATGTATGGTTTAAGTTTTGAGATCAAGTGGTTCAACATGATACAAGAGCAAGCAAAGGTCTTGTGTTCTAGTTTTGCCAATACCCATTTAATGAAAATATGCGTGTCTGGTTCTGATGAAAAATATGAACCCTGCCGTGCTGCTAGTGAGGGGTGTGTTTTGAACTCAAAGATTTAAATGACATACATCGGACCCTTGCTAACATTTTAAGCTTTTGGGTCAAGTGGTTCAGTAGAGTCCATATGTTTTTAGATTCATAGCTGTTTTCTTAGCACGTCTAATTCGCACAAATTACAACAAGAAGAGATGCATACTTATTCCTTTTTCATTATGTTTTTGACTTTTGACTTTTTTTTTTTTTTAAATCACTGGCAGGTCCAAGATCACCTATTAGCAGTTGTTGTCAAAGCCCCTTCTGTTAACTATAAACAGTACATGGTGTTAGTGCTGACTCCTGAATTACCTTCAACACTGCCTACGCAGTCAGATAGTGGAAATTTGAAAGAGAAAAAGGGTGCTGATTTCCAAATATTGGTACCAAAATCAAAACGTGGTTTGGAGGATGATTATTGTTCTTCTGTCACATCTCGTAAAGGATCTGGTGTTGTCAATATAAAATTACCTCACCGTGGTTTTGCTGCTGGAGTGAATTACGAGGTTAGGGGAGTTGATAATAAGGAGTTCTTGGCCATATGCAATCACAGAATAAAGATTGACCAAGTTCGACTTCTTGAAGATGTTAGTGCTGGCGCCTATTCAAATACTGTTCAGCAGCTTCTGACTTTAAAATCTGATGGAAATAAGTATCCACCTCCCTTGGATCCAGTGAAAGGTACGTCAATGAACACTCTTGACTTACTGTCTGAAACCTGATTGGGTGGCTAATAAACTCGAGACTTTGTGTCATTGTGGTCAATGCAGAGTGATGTTTCATGAGTAAGGCGTTGACTGTTGAATGACTTTGTGGGAAGTTTTTCTTGTGAATTTACTGTTTATAATGGGGTCTCATGGTAAAAATGTTAGTTTCATGGACTAAAAATGTCCGTATTCCTAGAACGGAAGACTTTTATTTCCCATTTTTTTAATCAACAAATTAACCTTATTTGAAATCCATAGAGTTGGCTGCATGAATTTTTTTCTGGCCGTTCTTTTCGGTTCAAATATACTTCACAATTTAAAACTAATAATTATGTTGAGAAAAATAAAAATAAATCTTATTCTACTTTCTATTGCGCCTCGAATAATAAGTGTCTTTTGCTAAGTCTTCACCAAAATCGTTATCACAATCTCCATCATATCCCCATAACTGAAAAGAGCTCAACTTTGTTCACTCAACTGCAAATATGTTCCACCAAATTTGCATCAATGCTCGAAATCTCAGAAGATATAGACCACTTTAGAATCAAAATCGGAGCACTGCAGAAAAACTCCACATGTGGTTCCTACTGCGCGTGCTGGTGGCAACTGAACATTATTTTATTCAACGAACATCACCAGAACTGTAGCTTTGGGGAAAGGGTTTAGTCTTTGAAATGTAGGGTCTGATACCAGTTTTATCCGAACGAGAGAGGAAGATAAAGAGGAGAGAAGAATTGAGAAAGAAAGATAAGAAGATTAGGAATTTGGGAGAGAATTCATAGGAAGAATAATTTCAAAGCACTGCATACTCAAACTATTTGTTTACATGATTTTATTTTACTACTCCTATTTATATTTTGAAATCTTAATAAGAAAGGAAAGTTGCCACAATAGCAGAATTTCCTAACTTAACCCAGTGATTATGTTAAGAAAATAAATGATAATCTACCTTCCTTTTTTATGCCAAAATAGAGTTGGCACTTGGAGGATAAAACATTAAGGGGTGATTTGCTCTCCACGTCTGCTCAGTCTACCAACATTTTTAGCTTTATTAGGATTGTGGTTGTGGGCAATGGTGATGATAATTGTTAATTTGGGGGAGGGGTTTGGTTGGCAGTGGTTTTGGGATGGCTACTGTAGTTTTCCAGTGTTGTGGTCAATTGGACAGTGGTTGGTGGCAGCAGCATCATGTGATTATGCTTGTGGCTGATTGTGCAGCTGGGTTGAATGGTTGGTTGCGAGTGTGGTGGTGCTTGGGAGGGGGGGATGTTTAGTTCCCCCACCCTAATATTTTTTTAGTACCTTATTTGTACCATAAAATAACATGGGGAGAAATTTACACCAGTAGAGTTTGAATAAGAGCAGTGTGTGGGAACACTCTAAAACATAATGGCAAGGTTGGAAAGATTTTGTGTTTTATTCCCTATTTGGGTCCCCTCTGCTTTGTTTCGCATTAGGGACAAAGCAACTGAGTTGAAAGGCTGGAAATTTGGGTGCTTGGTAAGTGCAAAAGCTCTGGTTAGAAGCGACATAAGCAGCTTTTATTTTAAGCTCATTAAAGATACTCAATATCAGGCAACTATTTATAGTAACCATGCAACACAATTGATGGGGATGCCTTAATTAGATACTAAAAGAGAATTTCAAGCAAGTTTCATGACAATCATTTGCAGGTGTTGTGAAAGAATCAACAAGTTGAGTGAACTTCAGGGATCAATTAAGATAGGAACTCGAATATTAGAAGTATTTGTCTGTTTAACTAGTACACTCCAATTGTACATGTTATGTGCTTAATTATCTAATACTAGTTCTTAGGCCGGAGGTTTTCCTCATTAAGGTTAAAAACCTGATTTATGATCAGAATTTTTTTGGTTCTCTTTTTTGGAGTGTGTGATACATATTTACTCAAGTCAGTGAAGCCTCATCTCAGCGACTTTGGCTGAGCTACATGAATCTCATGGACTTGGGGCCAGCTTCGCCTGTGATCATGTTCAGTACTTGTCCATCTTTTCGCCAATAGGTCCTTAACCTTGATAGAAGGTAGGTGTATTAGGTAGGGTGATAGAAGTCTGAGTACGTGCTGCCATTCTTTAATATGGAAATCAGAGAGTTGCATGGTACTGAATTCTGGATATAGCAAATATTTGGTCTATTTGGATGCTCTCAGATTTTATTTTGTGAATTTCTTTTCAATTGAGATGATGATGAAAAGTCATTGCCAGATCTGAAGTTGAGAGACGTCAACATCGTTGAAGCTTACTACATTTGGAATAGCCTATTGCAGAAGATGGCACAGAATAAGTGTCATGGATGTATTAAATTGAATGAGAACATCAAGATAGCTCGAGAATTGAAGCGGCACAAAGAGGAAGTGAATGCTCTGAAGTTTGAAATGTCAGACGAGGCACTTCAGCAGATGCCTGACTTTCAGGGTCGGGTATGTGGCCCTCGTCTCCACATAAAATTGCATTACTTTCTTTTGGCCGAAATTAAATTTATTCTGGTAATTTGTTTATGATTGAACTCGAGCCTTAATAGTCCTATCTGACATCTTAGTCATGTCAATACAGATAGATGTTTTGAAGGAAATTGGTTGTATTGATTCTGACCTCGTAGTGCAAATTAAAGGCCGTGTTGCCTGTGAAATGAATTCTGGGGAGGAGTTGATATGCACTGAGTGCTTGTTTGAAAATCAACTGGACGACCTGGAACCAGAAGAAGCTGTGGCAATAATGTCTGCCTTTGTTTTTCAGCAGAAGAAAACTTCTGAACCTTCTCTTACCCCAAAGCTGTCTCAAGCTAAAAAGAGGTAGCATATTTTTCCAACTCTTACTTTATGCTTGCATCTACTGTTGAGTTCTTTAATACGTGCTATTAAATTTGGTAGTATTTCTATATTACTGGTGCTTTTTGCTGATGTTTTATTAGATTTACTACATTGTGAAAAGTTTCATTTGTAAAGAGAAGGTAACTTTTAAAATTGTGTTTGACAAAAAGAAGCTTAAATGTAACTTCTACTTGTTTTAAGCTTAGCCAAACATATATTTTAGTTTGCTTCCCCTACCTTGTTATCTATTTTCTGTGTTAATTGAATTGTTGATATTGTGATCAGTATAATCACTTCGATCACATTTATCACTTCGCCAAGTTTAATGGATTTTTACTTTGTTCTGATGTGTTCTCTGGTTGCTCCTGGAAAATTATGTTATGATTGGCATTATTATCTGTCCCTTATTTTATTCAGACGGAAATATTGCTAGTTGTCGTCCATTTCTTCTTATAAAGATAATGCTACTTCTCTTGCACTTCAGATTGTATGACACGGCTATAAGACTAGGAGAGCTTCAAGCACAGTTCAAACTGCCAGTTGATCCCCAGGAATATGCCCAAGAGAATCTTAAGTTTGGTCTTGTTGAAGTCGTCTATGAATGGGCAAAGGTATTCTTCTGCTCACTTTGTGTCTCCCTTCAACCCACAAAAGAATATTATGGATTGTATTTGGTAGTTTTGTGATTTGCGTATTCTGAAAAAGGAGGGAATTTATTGAATAAAAATTTGTCTTCTCAATTATCTGTTTAAGTGTTGGCATTCTCATGAATCAACGAGTTCGAAATCTCAGTATTTTGTGACAAATCAATGAGTTCAAAATCTCAGTATTTTGAGAGAATCAACGAGTTTTTATAGAATATATTTTTTGGTATTCAGGAGTGAATCGTTGTTTGTGAATTTTCTTGTTTTCACTTGCGCTTTCCAGCGTAACCCCTTTGCCCCTCCACTCCCACCCTGAAGGGGTAGGCACGTGTTTTATGCAGTTTCATTGCGAGGCCAGGGAATATCTCTTATAATATCTTCGTCTAATCTAATTCTACTTACTTTTCCTGTCTACAGGGCACACCATTTGCAGATATCTGTGAACTTACTGATGTTCCTGAAGGTATGATAGTAAGGACAATTGTCAGATTGGATGAAACATGTCGTGAATTTAGGAACGCTGCAGCAATTATGGGTAATTCTTCAATCTTCAAGAAAATGGAAACTGCTTCGAATGCAATCAAGCGTGACATCGTCTTTGCTGCTAGCTTGTACATTACGGGGGTGTGAACATATCCGTGGTGATTGTGCTCCCCTCAATTGGGTCGAGGGACTATAGGAGAAAACAAGTTGTACGCTAACCGATGTACATATCATCTTGGGACTTCTTAACTTAAAAGAAATTGGAAGTTGTACATTAGCCATCCAATACCTTGGGAATTTATGATCCTTGTGTCATTTGGATTATTGTAGAAACAAGATATTTTTTTCCTTTTAGCCATGTAACAAGAAAATATTATACATTTGTCGCTAATTTGAATTGAAGATAATCAGGTCAAGCGTTTATGGTGCCATTTTTTATTTTTATTTTTTTGGACTCCTGTGAGCACCCGATTAAGGTCTCATAATCGTGGACTCCCTGCCTTCACTAGTGTTTTGTTTGGACACCTTGTCTTCCGAGATACAAATTATATGAACAGGAATATGAAAGGAAAGAAATTAACTCTCTTCTTATTAGAAAATGATAATGCATATGAAAAGTTCATATGAAAAGTTCATATTGCTATAGCACACTTGGAAATACAGTTCTAAGCATAGAATTGCATGGCACACTTGGGACTACAGTATTACTAATAGAAATGCTTGCAACATGAGATGAAGATAAAGATGAAATTGCAATAATTTGCAGCGTGTTCAAGAATGACTTGTAATCCTCCATTTCAGTTGTCACTCCTGTTCGGCTTGTCAGATTCAAAATTCTTCTGCAATCAGGAAAATGAGAACACGATTTAGAAAATAATGACATGCTCGATATAATGTTCGACTAGATAGTATTAGACAGATTAAGGACGAAAATGAAGTTAAAATCTTGTATATTGTATGTGGAATGTTATCTAACACTGCATGAAATACACTCAGTATTGGACCATACTCGACAGCATAAAAAATAAAAAATGGACGAGATAGAAGTATCTTTTGCTATCTTAATATTGTCCAGCACCGTCTAATTTGCCACACAAGAAATGCCATAGACATGGTTGAGAAATGGTAAGGAATGAGGGAATAATTGAGGTACCATTACCATATCAGCAGAAGCTGGAATCCAGTCATTAGTAGCAGGATTTCCCCTGCATGAGGCATGAGATTCAGTTGCAGAATCTGGTACTATGCTGAAGGAAACCCCATTTGTGCTCTCCACATTTATGAACCCTGTTCCAGTCTGTTATGAAAAAGAATTCACACATTATGATACCAAAATATGTACATCAAAACATAGCTAAAATATTCTGGCTCTGTGCTCATCGCGTCGATTTCAAGTGGATGACTGAACTTCATTAGGTTGGAAAAGCAGGAAAGTCAACATCACAGTCGAAGATTTGTGTTCAGATTGTATTCATTTATGCCGTGCAATTCATCTAATTGTTAGTGGATCACAACTCATATCGAATCAAGAAATGGATGAGGAATGTTTATCAGAAGTTTGAGAGAGAGTGAGGAAGAATTCAAGGTTGGCTTAGGCTGTCCTTCAATGTAATTCGTGATGGCCATTGGCAGGAATGTTGACTGCGTCTGATCCCCAATTCTTGTTCACCCTGGATGATTGAATGGATTTCCCCCCACCTCTAGTACGATCATACCAAGCGTACAAAGCCCCTGTTTGAGATCCAGTTTTTGGGGAAATGAGGGTTGGAATAGTGAATTTTGAAGAATGTGTAGTTAAAAAATATGGAAAAGTTTTGGGTTTACGATTAAAATTATTTTGTGGGAGAATGCGTGGTTGAAAATGAATTTTGAAAAAAATGAGTTTTGGAAAAATTGGGACTCAAACTAGTGTAAACTTAGATAAAGTGACTTGATTAAAATATAATCTTCAACGATCGATTCTTAACATAACAAAGTTCAGGAAGCTACTTTACCCTAAAAAATTTGTAAAATAAAACACCAGTTTTATTCAATAAGTATATACAAATTTTAGAGTGATACCCTGTGATGTTGCTTGTCAATGCAATTGAGGTCACTGTAATACTCAGTTTCCATAAACTCCTCAGCTGGTTTGCTTCCTTTGTAAACCAGTTTCTGCACCAAAAGAAATTCTTGTTTATTAAACACAATTTTCTAAACCAGTTTCTGCAGCAAAAAAAAAAAAATCATATTCCTGATGGGCAGATCCCGAGGAAAAAAGGTCCCACGTAACTCGCCCTAAAGAATGAGTCTTTCTATCTCGGGATCTATTTTACGAGTGCGTCATGTGTGCATTCAAGATCACAATTCTTGGTTATTTTAATGAAACTAAAAAATAGAAAATGAGTTGTTAATATTCCTACTAGTTTCTAAGGTGCACAATGTTACCACCTGAATCAACCGAGAAAGATTTCTTGTTTTAGGTTAGGAAGTTGCATAATTCTTAGACCTAGCAATTGATAGTGCATTTACTGAATTTTGAATAAGTAAATTCATTTGGGATTTGCAGATCTGCTCTTTTTCTTTATCGATCAGCCATTTGCATCAAGAATTATCTACGAAGAAGCGTAAAAGAGGTTTCTTGCTTTCCAAACACAACCCTCGATATATATCTAGCAATAGGTAGTACATTTATAACATGTTTGATAAGAAATATTAGATCGTACTAAACAAATATTAATGAAGGAAAATTAACTGAGATCTTGTTGAGTATTGTCTAATCTAGTCCATAAAATTCATTAAAAACCCTATAACTTTCCGCTCTTTCCTATTCATAGTTCCTGAGTGTGTTTTCACATCAAGAATTATTTACACAACGAAAAGACGCTTATTAAGTCCAAGCACATCCATCTAGATCTATATATAAACGTTGGTTTATCGAGAATACATTTATAAGTAAAAGAAGTAGCAGCAGATGTACCTGAGGATCCTTTTCGAGACGTTGGAATTCAGCATATTCAGGATTATTGACACCATTAATGGAGTTCTGGGCATCAGTATAAGTGGAAGAATACTCACTCCTCTGAGGTTTTGTGTGGCGTTTTGGTGCCAAAGCATCAAAATGGTCTCTCGTTTCTTCCTCAATCTTTACTTCCTCCTCTTTAGACAAATGAATATCACTACGATTTGGCCTTCTGCGACTCTCCATTATTAATTCTCTCCCTCTCTCTCTCTCTTGTTCTCTCTATCTCTTCTTTGATTGTTTTTAATTTAGTTCTTCGTACATATATACTAGTATTTAGGCAGATATTTTATTGTATGTAGCCAGGGGCAGAGATAGGAGGCAGCCTCTCATTTATTTATTTATTTTTTTATGTGAATTTTTTCTTCTATGTATTAATATTGTACAAATATTTTTTTTTTGTCTTCCCATGACTCCGCCTCTAATGTTAGCATTTCTACTTTGGATACATTTTCAAAATGAAAACTCTTCGAAAATCCAAAATAATTTTCGAGCTTTCATGTTCGAGTTCTTACTCGTTTATATATATTAATTATATGTGTTCGTGTTTTACTTCTTAAAGAAATAACGTTTAAGATATTTTGATAGATATGATAGATATTTGTGTAATAGTCTTCAACGTGGAGAAACAAGGAAGCAAAGAGCCTTATCCATGGATTGAAAAGTAGTACTGTATCTCTTTCAATGGAGGTCCCATGCATGCATGTCTCTGCAGGACCACCTGCAACAGGTTGAGACACAGTTAGCCTATCTTTAACTCTCTTTAAAGTAAGTTAATTTACTTCTCATACACATTTTTAACTGTACATTCACATTATTTTACATGTAAATCCAAAACTTTTATTCTACTTTTAACCACATATTTACAAAAAAATCACTATTTAAAACATCATTTTTACCCAATAACGGCCATCAAACAGGGGCTTAGGTATGGTTGGACATATTAAACCCTATTTGCAAAGCCATATTAAAATCTACAGGTTATTTGACAATGCCTTTTATAGAACTTTTAGTATATTTTGATAAAAGATGAAACTTATGGTTGAAAAGTTAATAAAAGTTATGGGTTTTATGTAATTTGAAGTTAAAATGAATTATTGACTTTGACCTAATTTTTCCAAACATGCATCTAGGAAAATTGGAGCTCAGGTCGTCAACCTCTGTAGCATAGAGCAAGTTGGTTTTCAATATTCTGATAGCACTTTGAAATTAGAAGTTAATTGTTGAGTTTCGAACCCCTGACC
>CAIGRT010182091.1:0-12844 GCA_903798405.1 Fraxinus platypoda
TTTCAAATAATCTTTCAAGCTTTCTTGTGTTCGCCCCATGCACTAGCCATTGTAATTTCATGTTTTCATTAATTGTAATTTCTAGCTTTTAAGTAATCAATGATCAATTTAGTTTCAATGCATTTCAATTTCATGTTGCAAGCTTTCTACAAATTGTAATCAAATTGTCTTTCGTCCCGAAAAGACCTAGAGAAGGCAGAAGGTAGTCTAACGGAGAACACTACTGTCGCATGGTGTCCCTTTCTGTGCCAAGAAGAAAGGCACCCCGTGAAACTAGGTCTAGGAAGTGTGTTTTCATCGGTTATCCCTTTGGAATCAAGGGATATAGATTACTAGATTTGAAAAGTAAGAAAAATTTTATTTCAAGAAATGTTGCTTTCCATGAGAACATATTTCCATTCAAAGACCTCAACCATGATAGCAACACCCCTTTAACCGGTTTTGATCATCTAAGCTTCACACAAAATCTCAGTATCCCTGATGAATCTCTCATCCCCTCATTCAGATATGACACCTCCAACAATTCATCCTATACAGAATTTTCCAACTGTGAAATGAACATCAGCCATGATATGGCACAATCTTCCAGTGATAGTTTGGAACCAAAGCAATCTACTAATAACTTAAAACCAAACCAATATACTAATAACTTGGAACCAAATCAACTAGCTGTTACTCATTTACCTCGCAGGTCTAACAAAAATCGAAAAAATCCTTTTCACTTGCAGGACTTCATATGTCAACATGTGTCTTCAACTCCCCCATTTCAGAAGCTCAAAAACAAAAAGGAAGTGCACATTGCAGGTAGTATTTTTTTCCTTCAGTAATAGCATCTCTTATGACAAGCTATCCACATCTCACCGTAGCTTTGTAGCTTCAATAACAAATCATCTTGAACCTAAAAACTATCAAGAGGCCATAACTTCCCCTGAATGGTGTGTTGCCATGAAAGCTGAGATTGAGGCTCTAGAACTTAATGACACTTGGGTTTTGACCAATCTACCATCTGGTAAAGAAGCCATAGGATGAAAATGGGTCTACAAAGTCAAGTATAATGTCAATGGCAATGTTGAAAGACTCAAAGCACGACTAGTAGCAAAGGGGTACACCCAACAGAAGGGACTTGATTACCATGAAAATTTCTCCCCTGTGGCTAAGCTGAGCACCATTAGGACTTTGCTGGCAGAAGCATCAATCAAAGGATGGAACTTGTACCAATTTGATGTGAATAACGCCTTCCTACATGGTGACCTAAATGAAGATGTCTACATGGAGTTGCCTCCTGGTTATTTCAATGACAGAGGAAATAAATTTTGCAAACTACGCAAGAGTCTATATGGATTGAAGTAGGCTTCACATCAATGGTATTCCAAACTTTCCAACTTTGTCATTGAGCATGGATACATTCAATCAAAGGCAGACTATAGTCTGTTTACCAAATCAACTGGTAACTCCTTTACGGCCATTCTAGTATATGTAGATGACATAATAATGGCTGAACATTGTGTTGATACAATCAACAAACTCAAAGGCTCTCTAACAAGTTCAAAATCAAAGACCTAGGAAAGTTAAAATATTTTCTAGGCATTGAAGTAGCAAAGTCTAAGCAGGGGATTTACATATGCCAGAGGAAATATGCTATAGATATCTTGGCGGATTCAGGTACCATTGGATCAGGACCTGCTAAGATTCCACTTGATCAGAATGTAAAGCTTAGCAAAGATGAGGGAAAGTTGCTGTCAGATCCATCTCTTTATAGAAGATTGATAGGAAGGCTTCTATATTTAACAATCACCAGACTTGATCTTGCATATTCGGTCCAACTATTAAGTCAGTCCATGGGGAGTCCGAGGATATCACATTTACATGCCGCTCATAAAGTGCTGCGATACATCAAAAGAGCACCTAGACAGGGACTATTCTATCCTGCAAAATCTGAGCTTCAGCTGTAGGGTTATTGTGATTCAGACTGGAGGGCATGCCTGGACACCAGGAGATCAGCAACAGGTTACAGTGTGTTCATTGGAGCAGCTTTAATATCATGGAAGTCGAAGAAATAACACATGGTGTCTCGATCCTCAGCTGAAGCAGAATATAGAGCAATGGCAAACCTTTGTTGTGAACTAACTTGGCTCAGGTATTTGCTTAAGGATTTACAGATTGAGCACCCTCAAGCAACAATTCTAAATTGTGATAATAAGGCAGCCATTCACATAGCCACTAACCCAGTGTTTCATGAAATGACTAAATATGTTGAACTTAACTGCCATCTGGTTCGAGAAAAAATACAAGATGGCAGCATCACTACTCAACACGTTCCAAGTGGATCACAGATTGCAGACATTTTGACTAAGGCTTTAAGTTCCCAAATTTTTTATTTTCGCTTATCCAAGATGGGAGTAAAAGACATTTACTCTCCATCTTGTAGGGGGTATTGAAGTTGGAAAATATAAACCAGCTGGAAGAAGTGAATCAGCAGCTGGAGGAAACAAATCAGCTCCAGCACACGTACAATCAGCAAGAAGGAAACCAGGAGGGACCACTGGCAAGGCAACAACAGAAAAATTATCTAGAAGGAGAGTAGTTAGGTTGTTATTGTATAGCTTGATTTCTTTATTTTCCTTTTCTATTTTTATAGCAGTAGGTTAGTTAGGAAATGATTCTTTTTCATCATTGCTGTATATATATGTAGGATTGCCATTGTAAACAATCAATCAATACACGATTCAAATGAATACAATCTGAATTCTTCTCAAATCTTCAATATGAAAATTTTATTCTTCCAAATCTAACAGAATCCAATGGCAAGACTTGGAGGAATTTCTGGTTGGGTTTACAAGAACATCAGGTTAATTTACTCAATCTCCATCTCCCTTTCTAACATTTATATGAAAACCCTAAATTATCATGATTCTTGAGTAAGATGACGATAAACAATATTAACCAAGTCTTAATCTGTTATCAGAGTATCGGATTAAGACTAAAAAAATAAGCATGTGAATTTCGATTTGTTTGCTCAAACAGCCACTGTTTTGCGGAGACCAATAAAGATGAAAATATAGATTAATATATAAGGGTTGAGTTGTCTCGAATACCTCTCTCTTCTCTCTCTATTCTTTCTCTATTCTTTCCCTTTCGACCTTGTTGAATACAGTGTACAAATCTTGTTATTAATGTGTTTTGGTAGTAGAAGATAAGGCTTTGAACTACATCCACGAAAAATAATTAGAATTTCATGTCATTTAGGTAATTATCTATGAGGAAGTGAAAGCATATGTGGGTGCTCCTTTTCAATTACAAATTAATGAATTTTTCTTATAGTTTTTAGTTGTTAATTATGCATTAAGCATATCATAATTATAAGAAATATGTTTAAATTAACTAATTAAGATACTAAAAGATCTCAACAACTTTTATACTAATGAGAATAATATATACACACAGATTTAGCAATCTTTAAAAGTTTAAATTTATGTTTTGGCTCGAGGTCTAAAAAAAAAAAGAAAAAAACTTGGCAGTTAGTGTGCAGTAGATGTCCATCACAAAGTCAACAATATAAGTTGGTGAAAAGAGTGGATTTCTTACTGCAAATGCTAAGGTAAAAATGTTACATACTTGGAATCTTGTCAGAAGCAACAATAACTTCAAAGGAGCATACTAATTTTCCTAGATAATCAACAATGATACTAAAAAGGAATGAAAAACTAAAATCTATGAAAAATATACGACAATTGTTGGAATTCGGCCAAACAATTAAAGACGGGAATAACATGGACTATATGAAAATAATGGATTACACAACAACCAAGAGTTTGTGGACGAAGAGGAGAATTTATTATACCAAGAAACAAAAATTGTTTTACAAGGTTTGGTGATCTCAATCCAAATCTAAATAATTCTCTCAAGTTTTTAATGTATACAACAATGATATAATTGTTATGTTGAGTTTATGAAGAGTCTACACCACGAGGAGAATATATATGAGCCAAATCTTGGAGTTATGAATACAGTAGAATCCAAAAATCGCGGTAAAAATCAATGTGTTCCCGAACGACGGTGTCTAGGCACCCCGCTTCATGATCTTAATTTAGATCCTGGTGCCTAGGCCACCAAACGCTATTCCAAGCTTCCAAATGCATTTTTCATCAATTCCAAAGTTTTTCCCTAATCAAAGTTCCAATCTATGATGAAATTTGATTCTTTGTCAATCCGAACTTCCATATCAAAATTATCTAGACTTCCTCCATGAATCAAACTTTCAAATCACATGGAATTTGAGTCACAAACATAACAAACCCCACATTAACACAAATTCCTTAGTAAGGAATTAAGTCTTTACTCTTCAAGTTATTCTCTAACTCTTCCACCATCCCCCTTCCGGGCAAACCATGCCCCAGTCGAGTATACTCAGCAGTTGTCAACTAAATTCAAACCCTGCTTACCAGTAGAACTACCTTACTCGTCAACCTTGCTTGAATCATCCCGTTCACTTCTAGCTCCAGCCGAGTCACCAAACCTACTTGAATCACCATGAACACTTCCAACTCCACCTGAGTTGTCAAACTTGCTCAAATCACTACAATTACCATGATCAACAAGATCATAATTAGCTCCACCTGAGCTACAGGAAGATTCCTCAAAATTATTGTTCGAATCACCACGAATAACTCGATCACAACCAACTTCACCTGTGTTATTGCTTATTGAATCATAAGCTGCAGCTGCTTCCACAATGACCGTCTAACCTTCCAAAACATATAATCGGGACTTTCTCTGCCCCCTTAACACAACCCTGTCACTTTTGCTAACTTTTAGAACTACACCTCCCCCGGTATAACTATAACCTTTTGAATTAAGAGTACTCAAGGAGATAATATTTATGTTTAAACCTGGAACACGTCTCAATAAACCAAGTGTCCTGACTGTCCTATCAAATATCTTGATTCTGACTTTACCAATACCAGTTATTTTACAAGGCTCATTATTTCCTATTATCACGGAACCCCTTGTAACTGTGTCACATGAAGAAAACCAATCTTGGTTTGAACACATATGAAAAGTGCAAACCGTATCAAGAATCCAATTCTCATCAATCAAACTTGCTCAAATCACTACAATCACCATGATCAACAAGATCACAATTAGCTCCACCTGAGCTACAGGAAGATTTCTCAAAATTATTGTTCGAATCACCACGAATAACTCGATCACAACCAACTTCACCTGTGTTATTGCTTATTGAATCATAAGCTGCAGCTGCTTCCACAATGACCATCTAACCTTCCAAAACATATAATCGGGACTTTCTCTGCCCCCTTAACACAACCCAGTCACTTTTGCTAACTTTTAGAACTACACCTCCCCCGGTATAACTATAACCTTTTGAATTAAGAGTACTCAAGGAGATAATATTTATGTTTAAACCTGGAACATGTCTCAATAAACCAAGTGTCCTGACTGTCCTATCAAATATCTTGATTCTGACTTTACCAATACCAGCTATTTTACAAGGCTCATTATTTCCTATTATCACGGAACCCCTTGTAACTGTGTCACATGAAGAAAACCAATCTTGGTTTGAACACATATGAAAAGTGCAAACCGTATCAAGAATCCAATTCTCATCAGGTTTGGAGTCACNTATTTTACAAGGCTCATTATTTCCTATTATCACGGAACCCCTTGTAACTGTGTCACATGAAGAAAACCAATCTTGGTTTGAACACATATGAAAAGTGCAAACCGTATCAAGAATCCAATTCTCATCAGGTTTGGAGTCACCGTTAAAAATCACTAAAAGATGTAGTTTTCTTCTGCAAAACTGGAATCGTCGGAGTTTCTTGTTGTCCCTCTAATCTATAGTAGCAAACTTATTCTTGTTCTACCACTCATAGTAATATTTCTTCATATGCCCCTTATTATTGCAATACCAACAAATTTTATTACTGTTACTATCATTAACTCTACCTATTTCATGATCACCCGTTTTCCTCTCACAAATAACAAGACCCTTTGCCTAGGCCTAGGATCCGACGACCAAATGCTCATTTGAATTAAGTGCATCATATAACTCGTCAATAGTAAAAGTATCTCGACTATAGAGAACGATATATCTAAAAGTCACATATGAAGGTGGCAACGACCATAACAATGTTAACCCTAAATCATTTTCATCATATCTCCATGGTCTCCAAATCAACGACGATTTCCTTGAACATCGATAGATGATCTTCCAAAGATCCATCTTGTGTCAAGCGATGAGAATACAAGCACTGCTTCAAATGTAACTTACTGATGAAGCTCTTTATCATACAAAGCTGCTCCAATTTCAACCACAACCCAGTGATACTTTTCTCCTTTACCACATCCTGAAGAATTTGATTAGAAAGATGAAGGCATATCTATGATAGGGCTTTCCGATCCTTGCATTGCTTCTCTTCTGTAGTCATTGTTGCAGGCATTCATCTATCTCTAACAAAGCATCATCAAGATCTAATTGAACAAGAACCATTCGCATCTCGGTCTGCCACAAAGAAAATCTATTGTTGCAATCCAAAAGCGAAATCTCAAATTTCATAGTTGTCATCCCTAGAACAATCGACCTTGTTCAAACCTCGGTTTAATAACCAATTTGGACATCCTAAGAATTGCCAAGAAACCTTGGCTTTGATATCAATTTGTTGAGAATCCGACTAAATAATTAAAGACGAAAATAATATAAGTAATATGAAAATAATGGATCACACAACACCAAACTTTTGTGGAAGCATATGAGAATTATTATATCAAGAAACTAAAATTGTTTTACAAGATTTGATACTCTAAATTTAAATCTAAACAATTCTTGAAAGTTTCAAATGTATATGTTAGGTTTTAGTTGATTTTGTAATTGGCAAATTCTGTGAACAAAAGAATTAAATTTGATAGAATGTAAAAATTCAAAGAGTAGTGTGCAATTTGTTTAAAAGTTAGTTAAATAGGTCTAGGGTTTCGAGTTTGGAACAAGGAGGAAAACGGCGCGGATTTTCGCTAGACTGTCGCCAAGGTTTGGCTCGAGCTACAAAAGCAGAAACACTATCGCTGGACCGTCGCCCCTCCTTCGCTCGAGTGACAGGCTGTTGCTCTACTGTCGCTGGGGCCCTCGCTCGAGCGACAGTGCTGTCCGAGAAATTTTTATTTCGTGATTTGAAGGCTTGTTATCAGGCCCATTCGTTTCTTGACCTACCTATAAACATCAGAACTCACCTGTACAAAAATTCTAAGGTTGACCATTAAGAGAAATAGATCAGTAAGTGATTCCTCCATATTCCATCATTCAACCTTCATCTTGTATGAGTGTTTTGGTAAAAAAACATCAGATTCAATATCTAAATACCAAAAATCAAACTTTCTACATATCTGTCAGAGGTGCTAATGATTGAGGAAGGTGACTGGAGTTCCAGTCTGTAAAGAACGGGTTGTTCTTTGTGATCCACATGAGATAGGCGATTCTACCAAGCTAGGGGCTGTTGCAGGATAGCGGAGTTCTAGGAGAGCGTTGGTTATTGCAGCTATAATTGGTACAGGGGAGCACAGAATTTAGGAGAGCTGTCAGAATTACAGTCAGAAGATCAAATAGTTCGTGTCGTCGTCTAGTCTGGTAGACTGTAAGTACAGAATCGTTTATAGTGGATTGACTGGCAAAGTGCCTGGAGTTTTTTCCAGTTGGGTTTCTCCGTGAATAATTCTTGTGTTCTTTACTGCTTTATTATTTATTGTTTATGATATGCAAACTGCGGTAATTCAACATAGGATATCTTGACTTGCATGATTAACTATCTAGATAAGAATTAAAAGTGATTTGTTGCTGTTTAATTTGTGAGTAATTTTAATTCTTCATTAAATATCTATTCACCCCCCTCTAGGTATTGTTAGGGTCGAACTGCGTAACTTTCAANACTGCGGTAATTCAACATAGGATATCTTGACTTGCATGATTAACTATCTAGATAAGAATTAAAAGTGATTTGTTGCTGTTTAATTTGTGAGTAATTTTAATTCTTCATTAAATATCTATTCACCCCCCTCTAGGTATTGTTAGGGTCGAACTGCGTAACTTTCAATATACAACAATGATATAATTGTTATGTTAAGTCTATGAAGAGTCTACACCACGCAGAGTATATAAAAAAGCCAAATCTCGGAGTTATAAATGAAAATATGATAATCGCGGTAAAGATTAACTTCTTTCCAAAAGGCGGCGCCCGGGAGTGGCGCTTCCCAATTAATTTCACTACTGGCATCTAGGGGCCCAAACGCTGTTCCCAACACCCAAACACGTTTTTCATCCATTCAAAAGTCATTTTCCCAATTAAACTCTCAATCCATTATAAAATTTGATCGCTTATCAATCTGAACTTCCAAACCAAAATTATCTGGGCTTCCTCCATCCATGAATCAAACTTCCAAATCACATGGAATTTGAGTCATAAACATAACAACATGATGAACTTTGATTAGCTATAAAGTGCATTTACATATGAGAGACGATGGAAAATATTATAGAGAGAAACCTAACAAAGTGTGAAGAGAGTACGTAGAAAACATGTGGTTGTAGGTTTCTGCAAAAGATGAAAATGAATCTCACATTTTAGGTTAGGAAATATAAAGATGTGTCTATGATGGCTACGGATGTTACTACATATAATAGAATGACTAAAGACATGACCATTATGAATGAATGATGTTATATAGTCCCACTGGAGTTGCAATCTCAATCTTGGTGGCGTTGATGTAGCTTTAAACGATAAGTAGAACTAGATTATTCATTTAATTTCATCTTTCATTTAGCATATCATCTAGTGCCACCTAATCTAGGGTTGCAACTCCAATACTCATTATGAATAGATCTTCATGTTTTATACTACAACAAAATACTGAAATCGCGACAAAAAAAATGTTGTCGCATAAATAGGGACTTTGTTGTAAAAATAACTTTGTGACGACAATATGTTCGTTGCAGGTGTTGTCGCCCTATATGGGTAACGGAATGTATTCTGCGACATCTTTCGATCATTCATCGCATCAACAAACTTGTAACCCTATTTGTTTGACGCGGAAAGTAAGAAATAACAAGACATTTGTCGCCATAATGTTGTCGCAAAGCATATATGTCACGAAAAATCAAAAGAGCGACAAATCAATTTGTCGCAACGATTGTTCCAATTAAGTTTTTGCGACAAAAATGTTTGTTGCGAATATTATGTTCAAGGCACAACTTTTGTTACAGATTTTTTTTTTTTTGCAACAACACATGCTCTTAGTTATATATCTTTAATAATTAGTCATGTTTGTCGCGAAATACAATTTACAATGCATTTTATATGTTGTATAATATATTTTAAGATATTCAACATTTGTAGCAAAAGTTATCATGTAACAAGTGATGTTTGTAATTAAACTTATTTCGCAACACAAAAAGTTTGTCACTATATTACAGTTTTAAAAACTAATGTCACTAATCTTATATTTATATATATTTATATTTAATTAAAATAATTAAAAAGTTAAAATATTTAAAACACACCAACAAACAAATAAGAATTGCAAACATTTCCATTCAATAAATTCATTGTTCAAAGTTACATGAATTTTTCTTTCCCTTCAAATCAATACTAACTTCTTCAAATTACATCATTATTATCTGGTAGGCATAATCTGCAATCAAATGAGCCTTTAGTCCCAACCACTCATTCACATGGTTGTACATGTCTTTAACCTGCAAAAATAATACAATTCAAAACATCTTCAATCTTCTTACTGTCATGACCAGCAATCCAAATGTAACTGTAATAGTGTAGAGCGCTTACGTCTTAGATTAATCAAGACCATCTTCGTATCAGATTTGAAATGGCAATCCTTGCTGCCAACTGCAATATTTTCAACAAACATATCCCATCATTTCTCAACACTAATCTCAAATTTATCATGACAGTAAATTTGCTTGGCTTTGCATTTTTGGTTGAGATAATTAAAGTCAAGAAATCAAAATCAAAGTAAAAAATTACAAAAGGGGGAATTTATGTATATGCACAAAACAAAGTACAAATGAAAATCAAGTGGCAAAAAATAAATTTAGGGAAACAAGGCAACATAATACGAAGTAAAACAAATAAACTCATCAAATCCAACAGAAATTAGAAAGACCAAGACTTACATTAAAATTCGAAAAAAGTATTCAAAAAAAATTTAGAAATCGGTCTATACTATAGAAAAATTATGAAAAAAAAAAACCTCAGACACTTTTACTGGAAAACTCAAAAGCTCTACATTCTCTCCCTTGAGCCCTCACCACTCTTCCCCGTTCTCGAGTTTTCCAACTCAATTCTCATTTGCATTTTCAGTTTTTAAAATAAATCACAAATTTTATTACAAACCCACAAAGAGTAAGTAAAGGAAAACGTCCAACATTGGGGTCGAACTTATTAATTATCAAAAAACAGAGGAAATCAAATCGACCTAACTCAAACCACTTCTCTTTTATTCAACGAGACCCCCATGTTCTATGAAGCTGAAAGTTGTAATCCTTTCTTGTCCAATCGCTCTCTCAACTTTTTCTTAGAGAAACAAGAAATAGAGGAAAGAAGACTAAGAGAGTTAAGGCTTATTCTCTTTTATTTTCTTCCTGACCAAACAGTCCCACTTTGAATTAGAGAAATAGAGAGCATCTTAAATGCAAAACGAAATATTGAACTGCAAATGATAGATGAAATCAAAAGCTAAAACACTCGTATTTGATTATACTTAAAAATGAACATTTTTTTCTAAACAAATGAAAGAATTAGAAAGTGAAAAACCCTAAACTAAATCTGAAAAATGTAAATAATTTACCTAGGATTCAAGCCGTTATATAGGGATATCATGAAATCTGCAGCAATTTTGGGAGATTTCCTTGCCTACGCGAGCCAATTTATGAGCCCGACAATTTTTGACGAGATCTGAAAAAAATGTAAAGAGCGCAGATGATTAATTTTTGGAGAGGAAGAGCATCGTAAATGATGATCGAGGAGAAAGAGAAATTGTTTGAGAAAAGTGGGAAAATGAAATTTTTGAGATTTTAAGCGGGAACTAAAAATTTAAGAGGGAGGGAATGCTTGATTGTTTGAAATTAATATATAATTGCTTTTTATTACGTAATATTGATTAAATTATTAATAACTGTATATTTAGCTAATTTTAAGTGATAATTTATAATTATTACTGGAAAAATTATCTTAAATTATTATTTGTTCCATAAAGTTATTTTAACTAATTATTACTAATTGTCGATCAACTACCAGCCCGAGCAAGAATTATTGGATATGCATGCCAAGTTATCTCAATTTGAGACACTAATGCATAACTTCATATCGGGTCAAGTTGGCACATCTTCACAACAATGTGACCTAGCAACAACGTTCAACACGCCACCACTTACTCATAATATATGAATAATGATTTGTTTATTTATTTGCTTGTGTTGAGAAATCTATTTTGGTTTATGGATTTGTTCGACCTAGTAGTTCTTTTTTTGTAAGTTATTATGTAATTGAAAGTTTAATCGTCTAATGATATATTTTTTTATTTTTTTGGAAATAAATTTTTATCATAAATTTTATAAAGTTTTTATTATAAAAACTTTCCTCTTGATAAAAAAATTTTAAAATTTAAAAAAAAATGTATTATATATTAAAATTTAGTTAGACAAAAAAAACACTTGTTGCAAAAAAATAAAAATAAATAAATAACGTTGCAAAAAGAAGTTAAGACAACAAGTAAAGATTGTTACAAAATATAATAAAAGCAACAAACAAGGAAAGTCGTAAAAACTTTACAATAACGTACATTTGAGGGCTTTTGCAGCGTGCATTGCATGTTGACGTATCCTTCTAATCTATGATAACATTAGAGCCTACAATATACGAGTGAGCGTTGTAGAATACCTACTGCAATATGTTTTGTCCGTTGCAAAAAAAATGTTTTTCTTGTAGCAATTTTTTCCTCCAACTATAGAATTTTTAGCAACAAATATTTTATATTGCAAAAAGTAGACCCTATCGCATCACAAGAACTTTGTTGCAAGAAAATAAAAGTTTGTCGCTATAAGTTTCTCACCAAAAATATTTTGGCGCCTTGCTTCCCTCGCATTTTTGGCGACATTCTTTATTGTTTGTCGTAATTTCTCACATTTCACGACAACTTTTTATGTCGCCTTATATTTTTTGGTACTCGTTTTTTTATCACAATCTTCGCGACAAACTTTTAAAATGTGTCGCGTTAAGTCACTTATTGTGACAACTTTTTGTATGTCGCAAAAAATCTTGTCACGAAATCACAGTTTTGTTGTAGTATGAAGCTTCTGAAAAAATAATTCTATTATAACCTTTTGTATCAAAGCGATTATAAGTTAGCCGTTGTAGATTATTAAAAAAAATAATAGTATTATATAGTTGTCTGTTAGCCGTAATAGAAATGCTAATTTAATCTATGCATAGTTCCTCTATAATAAAATCATTGAGAGAGTATACAATATTAACATCCAATGTTTTCATTGTATGGTTTTGAAAAATATAAATAAGCAAATAAATAATAGACGAAAACAGCGTAGGATCTTCAATTCTACCCAAAAGAATTGAATAATCAAGCAAATTTTATCCATTTTCATTGCCAAACTATTTATCTTATTTCGAGTTTAGCACCGCCATTCGATCATTTGTTTGTTCTATTCACTTAAATATTTCAAAAAATACTTGTAAGAATTTTCTGGAAATTAAAGACGTCATTATAGTCATTTTTATAATCACTAGGTTAAAGCAACGTGCAATGC
>CAIGRT010182110.1:0-23267 GCA_903798405.1 Fraxinus platypoda
ATCTATTTATCTCTGGAGAGTACGGAGTAAAAAAAAAATGTACTTTTTTAAAATCAATTTATTTTGATCTTTTATATATTTCAGAAGTAAAATAACTTCATAAATAAATATAACTTATTATTCTATTTTAATTTCCTTAAAAAATAAAAATGCTAAAACCTCCATATCCAATAAAGTGACATGCTACATCTACATAATTTTTGGTACATAGGGGTGTCCACACCCTCATATGCCATGTGAAGGTGTGGACACCCCTATGTACCAAAAATTAGCATGTGAGGGTGTGGACACCCCTATGTACCAAAAATTATGTACACCAAGAATTATTCTCCAATGAATCCTTCCTCGTTCATGAGGACAGGTTTGATGGGTCGGAAGGGGACTAAAGTCAGAAGACAGAGCTTGATATTAGTCTAAATCCAGCATTTTCCGCAACATCATATTTGCACAATCTGTCTGTCATTCCAAGCTTGTTTAATCCACTAATAATTGTGCTACATTTTATCACATTGAGAGCTATTCCTTTCCTTAATCATCTCAAAGTATGCATTAAAAGCTTTCTGCAGTTTTCCTTCTTGACCCGACCATTAATAATATGTAACAACATTCCCTTAACATGAATCTCAGAAAGAACATTTGCAATTTCACTCGATTTTCTTGCTCTAAAAAGTCTACTAATAAGCGAATTATACATTTCAACGGAAGCAAGAATTCCTTCTTTTTTCGTACACTTTATTTTAAAAGACCTTTCGATTTCTCCAGCTTTACAATAGCCATCGCTCAAGGTTCTACAAGTCACTTCATCAGGTGAACAACCGAGCACCTCCACCTTGTCGAGAATCTGCTCTGATTCTATCGTCTTCCCCAACTTACACAATCCATTGAGCAGTGCGTTGAATGAAACCACTTCTTTTGCATGGCCTTTTGCTAGAATATCTCTCCACAATCTAAAGCTTTACCAGAATTACCTTTCTTGAGCAGAATACTAAAAATTCTATTGTATCGGGGAACAAAATCATCAAGCATATTAAAATCTATAATCTTGTCAAATTATTCCACGCTCTTTATTATACAACTCGTCTACAAATTATGAAATACATATTAGGAGGATCAGTACGAAGAGGGTTTAGTTGCTTCAACATAGTCGCCATAATATTCTTCTTCACAGTGCTGGCTTTTCTTTTTCTTCATATATTTGTAATAGATGTACTGAAGGATTATCTATGTTAAAAATCATATGTTAAGGCAAACACAACTTCAGAGAGAATTTTGGAACAAAAATTTAAGTAAACACGGGCTTATTTTTGTGAAATAAATAGAAAAAGGATACAAAGAGATCGAGCAGCACACAGCCTATAGCATCAAGTAGCCAAGGCATGTTGGCTTTTATCTTCTTCCATTCTGTGGTTCTCTCTAAAATGCTGCATTTATTCACTCAAATTTGTTACTGAACATAGGATTCTTTTTGATAGCCAATTATTTAAAGACCAATACTTGACACAAATATTTTGCATTTGTTGGAACACAAGCCCTTCTTTACCTTGCTTTAAAATTTGAATAACTTGGATGTTACGTGTGAATAAAAATGATGTTTGACCAGCACTTAAAAACTTTGCAAGTGAGAGAGAGAGAGAAAAACATAAAAACCTTCCAACGTATGTTGCATTGGCAATGAGCGCAAAAAGGAACATCAGAGGGTTCAATCCCTGTAAAGTAAAGCAAAAGTGTGATGAGTTTTTCCTAAGTCTTCGTGATGTATTACTAAATCATGACATGCGATCACAATGTAACATAAGAACCATACTGTTATGATTAAAAATTGAAGAGAAATCAATACCTCCACACTCCCTCTTTTGATCTGGTGATTCAAGGCAACGTTAAAACATATCAGAACCCTATTTATAAAATCAAAAGAGAGAAAATCATGAATTTTAAACCAATATGGATTAGATAACACTCACACTCAACAAAATTTGAGGGATTCGTCCACCCATATATATTGCAGTCATCAACCATCCCAACCATTGTCCATATGCATTTTCTTGCAATGCCTGTTCCTGTAGATTTATTGCTGCCTTAAAGTAAGCTTTATGAATGTAAGAAAAGACATTCTGAATTTAGTAAAGAATAGAATAGTGTAGTAGAAAAACCTTCATAAATCTCCTTCCTGTGAAAATTGAGCCACCGGTATCTGTTAAAGCTCTTGTTAAGAAGGGAAGATTTGCAGAAGCAGCTGCAAATGCTCCATATCCCACCTGATATTTTCCAAAAATTCACAACTTACTCCAAGTTTTTTGACAAGAAATTGTATCACTCACTCCAAATTTACTAAAAACAAGGTATGAAGTTATTGGTTCTGGTGAGTTAAGACAGAAAACAAACTTCGTTGATACTTGTGGATAGTAATTATGCTTACAAGACGAGGAATATGTTGAGGCTGACTAACAATAACATGCTTGTTGAAGGAAGGAAGAAATGATTCATCTTCTTCAGATGAAGAGTCTGAATCATGTTCCAGAGCAGGAGGACCGCTCCTCGCCTTTATATAACACTTATTCATTGGTGAACTATCACTGCCAGCCAAAGATCTTGCTGACCTGCATAAATTATATTGCTAATTAACCATGCTGATTTGTCTCAACTGTACATTATATAGATGCATACAGTGTATGTTTTTTTTCACACATTATAAGAAAAGAAGAAAAGAACATAAAGATTGATTTCTTACATGTAGTAGAAGTCCCTCCTATGTGGTACCTCAATAGGAACATTTGATTTTTTTTTTGTTCCGTCTTCGAACTTGGATTTTGGAGCATCAGTCTCATCTTTATCCTTAAAAAAAGAAACCAAAAATCATGGGAATTAAGCTTTTTAGTTACAGAATTAGAGAAAGTTTTTCAGATCATAACAAAATTTGTATAAATCGATGGATAATCATATATAAATCTAGAAAAATTCGTACTGCTTTTGCTTCAATTTTACATCGCTTTCTCAAGCACGGAAGAAAATGCTTGTAGTAAATGCATTGGAGTACCAATATGATTGTAACTGTTGTATAGAGCTGCAAGAAACCAGACACTAAACAATTCATTGAATATTGTAGGGAAAGTCATTTGTTAAATTAGTTTGGGTTAGACTTACCCATGCAGTGTACAACTGGGTGGGTAACTGCATAAAATCAACAGATCAATCTATTAGAATCACGAAAGGGAAAAATTCATAAGTAAGAGTTTAACTATAACTCATTTCAAAACTAAGATAAAATGTTTAAATAAATCAGTTATTTTCTAGATTTTATTTCTGAAATAATTAATTAAAAGTATATTTTATAAATTAAATATAAGGTCACAATTATATACAAGTTGGTCATAAATTATCGAATTAATTGGTTACAAATAATTTCTTGGTCATAATTAAAAATTTTACAGGTCACAAATTATTTCACAATCACAAATTTATCAAATTAATATATTACATATTCTTTGGTCACAAATCACAAATTTTATTAGTCACAACTTATTTTATAGTCACAAAATATCAAATTAATTGCCCACAAATTCTGTTTAGAATACAAATTATCAAATTAATTGATCACAAATTCTGTATAGGCCACAAACTATCAAATTATTAGTTTTAAATTAACAAATTTTTAGATCACGCATTATTTATTGGTCTATTTCATCGGTCATAATCAACTAAATCATTTGTGGCCACTGCCAACACTTGTGACCACCATTTCACCATTGCTACCGGCCGCATCGTTTACTGAAACCATCGCTGCCAAAACCATCATCATCATCATCATCACCACCACCACCACCACCACCACCAAACCACTAAAACATGGAAACCACCAATACCCATCCAACAACCAAAAAATAAATAAAAAATTCATCACCACCATCATGATCTGTGTTGCTACAGCCGCAATCTACACCACTCTAGCTGCCATTTGGCCAGCTACAGGCTCGATTTGGTGCTGCGCAGCTGTATCGCCGCTACAAATCACCATCGCACAACACCCAAATTTCCTCATTTTTATTGTTATTCTACTAATTGTAATGTTTCTTTTCATTATTTTATAATTCCAGTATTACTATTTTCTTTTTGTAGTTTTCCTAACAAGCATAACTTGAGCCCAACTTAGGCGTAGAGGTCGACCGAGGAACTTAGACATGAGATGGATCGGAACTTGTCTGAGCCACACCTAGCTCTCTTTTTCATATAACATAGGGATTAATCTACTTTGTCAAATGTAAAATGACAAAAAAATTGACAAATGTGTACATGACATTAGATTATCGAATGATTGACAGCAGAAAATTAACAACAAAAAAATTGAGAGAACTGTCGGGTCTAGTCGTCTGCTCAACTAGATTGACCCAGGTCATGCAATGGCTGTGCCATTGTCTTGTTTTTTTGATGGATCATGTCTGTTCACAACTAGAATAGTCTGTCATAGAATTGTCTTTACTCTAGAATAATCCATTATGGAGCCTTTTGTCTCTTTTTAACAAGTGAAGTTAAATAATTATAAAAAGTAACTTTCTCCTTTAGCCTCTTCTATTTCTCAAATATTCTTCTAACCTATGGACTATCTAAATTAATTATCCTCTACCTAACGCTAACGCATTGTTTGTTTTACTAATCCCGCTCTTCATCTACTCCGAGCTATTCAAAAATAATTTAAGCTTACACGAAGTCCGGGTTTAATAATAAGAAACTCAAACTACTGTTAAGAAATGACCTGTTTGTTTCACATTATTTTAACAGAAGAATGGATTTTTTGACCTTTTTTTCAAACAAATGGGTCTTACTGTGAGACAATCTGGTCAATAAAAGCAGCTGCTTCCTATTGTAACGGTACAAATTTCCATTAAATTGGAAACAAACGAGAAGTGTATTTGCAGGTGCTTAAAGTGGATGATCTATCCAAAAGGACGACTAGTGCTTCTGCCTATAATTTCGTGGTAGACCAAAGGAGTGGACCCAACGATGTTGAGGCTGGATTACCAGCTTAAAAGTTTTACAAGTCACTTTCCTGAGTTATAGATTTTTTTTTTGCAGTTGTTTCTAGTCACGTGGAGGAAATTTACAAGTGTTACTTTTCTTCTTTTATAGAAGTTCTCATGCTAACTTTATGAAAAGAACTACTTCAATAATCACGGAATTTTTTTTTAGGTACCTATCAATGTCTAGTTGACGTGAAAATTTTCTCCAATAATCTCTTACTTGACCAAGTGCCACATTAAATAGTCCAATGATAATAATCATTACAACCCCTTGAAGAATAACCTCTCCCGTCCACAAAAAAATGGTCACACACTTCATCAAGATCTACATCGTCTCCATCACGCTAGGCCAGAGTTACTATGGAGACTCTGCTACTTCCAGAGTCACCATAAGAAAAACTTCCTATTGCTATAGTTAATAGTATCCAGACTTTCGTTCGGATCTTACACACACATGAAGATTCATCATGCGGATCTGTATGACTAAGTATAGGTATTGGGACTTGAAGTTCGACGCACGTCACGGAAGATTAACCTATTAGGTGAAATAATTGAATCTGTTTCAAATCATAGACGAGCCACTATTTAGTCCAAATGGAACTTTGCTTAACATATAAAAAGTTCTATGTAACCCATGCATTCGAATGAACCTCACAAATTGACTGGAGATGATTGAGTTGAGGAAAAAAATAAATAAAAAAAATCACCTTGCTATAATTTCAAGGAAATAACTTCCGTAAATGTTAAAATAAAATGATTTGATCTATTTAATATTTCATCAAGACAACATAAAAACTATCATGTTCTCCCAAACAGAGAGAGAGAGAGAGAGAGAGAGAGAGAGAGAATTTACTGTAGCTGGTTCGAGAATGCAGCCTACTAGATTGAATACATCACTGCATGAGATAAAAATCAAGTCATTAGTTTGTACCTTATCATGTCTGTTTAGTTAAAAGGCAAAAATCATTAAAGTTGTCTATCAGAAAATAATGGCATATATGCATGTTCATGAACAAACTGCAAACAAAAGATATATAATTACCCAACAATCCAAGTGCAAAGAAATGCCAAAGAGACACCATCCGAAGATTTGTTATTAAAGTTAGTAATAATCTGTGGGATTTCTGCAACTGCCCAACAAATTAAACTCGCAATTCCGAAACCAAATGATATTTCATCATTGAGGTTGCACAGACAATCCTTGAAGCATTTTTCAATCCATCTGATACAAGGTTTTTTCTCTTTTGGACAGTACGAAAGTTTTACGGCCTTCATTTTTATCTCTTGAGACTGGCTTTGTCAATTGAACGACTAAGAGTTCATGAACAAAGAAAGTTGACAAACGTTTACTAGAATATCGCTTATGGATTGGATGCGGAGAATTGTAGGGGGGCAAGTCTATTTTATATACAGATAGATGTAGAGAGAGAGAGAGAGATGCGACCTTCACCAGTATCGACCTAATAGTAATAAAATCTAGTGCAGATATAACGAGTGTAAAAAATGAAACGAAACCGAGTACAGCATATGCTTCTGCATCTTGTTCCTATGCGTTTCTTCACATATTATAAAATAATTGAATTTGTAGTTTCTTGCGATGTAAAAGGTTAAATTACAATTCAAAAGATAAAGAACTGACAAAACACAGTTTGGTTAATTGTTAACTTTCTAATAATATTCAGAGTGTGTTTGGTAGAGATTAAAATCGGATTAAAATTAAAAAATTAGCCATTATTGTTGACTTTTATTAGACGAGTGAGACCCAATAACGGTCATATTTTCAATTTTAATTAGATTTTTAGTGTTACCAAAGAAGCTCTCAATCCGTCCCATTTATATCGGCTTTGTTTTGTTTTTTCACACGGATTAAGAAATCTTATTTAGTGGGTGTTTGGTGGAAATTAAAATTAGATTTTTAGTAGATTATGATAGAAGTGTTTGAAATGTGTGGTTGAAAAGTTGTGAGACTCATGAAAGATGTGGTTAATATTGATTGCTTGACTTTAACTTATATTAAAATTCGATTTTAATCCGAAACAAACATGGCCTAATGTTATTGGAAAATCAAATTTTGCCAAATACTTTCATAGTTTACCCTTATTTAATTATCGATAACTAGTAGTAAATTATTATTTGAAGTAGTAAAAAAATAAGGGTATAATAGTAAATAAACGAAACAAAACATTCTTAATAAAGAAACAAGACTACATAATTGAGACAAGAAAATAAGGAAAGTGAGCCTATATAAATGAGACGGAGGGAGTATATTTTAGCATGTTATTTGCATTATATTATGAAAAAATGCACATTGGAATCATATCCGAAAATGAGTTTAATCATGAATCCATGAATCCATGATTAACCGGTAGAAAAATTAATTGACATGACTTTGAAAAACTTCGTGCAAGTAGACATAACTCAATAAATGAGACATTGACATAAATTTTATCCATTTTCAATAAGACGATCACTCAAAAATGGAAAATGAATTACATTAGACACTTGTATCCAATAAACCCTATCAACATTTTACATCGTGCATTTAACAACAATATCTTGTAGATGTAAATCAAATTAAAAATAAAATAATTTAAGTTTTTTATTATCCATTTTTTTAGATGCGACGGTTAACAAAATATCAAACAACATAAATATCGTATGATTTTATCACCGTCTATCAACCAAATAAAAAAATAAAAAAAATCTGATATGCATATTAAAGAAACTATTCAAACAAGTTTAGCCTTCATAATCTAAATATATATAGCTAAGCACCATAACTTATATTTTTCCTTGACTCAACAATAAAGAATTATTTATTTCAAAACTCTCAAATTTTCGTATGGATAAACTTTTAAACTTGTTACAACACGTAGCAGTGTAATAATTTTGAATTAAACTAATTGTACACTTATTTTATACATCCAATTTGACATCCCTTTATGTGTCAAAATCATAGCCCCTGATTTGAATAAAAGTTATTTAAATTAAGGGCCATAATTTTTACACATAAAAAATGTCAAATCTGATGTACATAAAAAGAAAATGTACATGTAGCAGCTTTGAATAGTTTTTGTAGGGACCATATTACATGTACCGAATTTTTTTACCTAATCCCTTAACGACTACTCACAATAGGGGAGTGGAGACCACATCTTGAGATTTTTTTATTCACTCAGGGCCCGCGTGCATGTGATTCGGTACATTTAATTGTGCACAAATATCTTTACCTTTTTGTAGAGAATCGTCTAGAGAAGAAAAAACTTGAAACCTCTTTGTCTCGAGCCTCCATTCATGTCCACATATGAAAACATTCCTTCAACATTGGCGTTCTTACAAGACAACTGTCAACAAGCTTTTTAATGAAACTTACACATCGTACATGGGAAAGATAAGATGATGTACGACCAGTTTTTGCCATATTTTCCCTACCTCCAATTTCCAAAAAATATCTATGAGCAGAAATTATTTTTTTAGTAAAGGGAAATTTCCGAGATATTATTTATAATTTTGAAGATTAGAAAAGATAATTTAAAATTCTAATGGGTCACCTCACCACTAGTTACTGTCATCATAACGTGCACCATATCTTATCATCAACTATTTTTGTACTCAATTGTGAGTTATAACTTTTTATTTGTTTGTTGATAAACATCAAACTATTTTTATGAACATTAAACATGTTTTTTGATAAGGTACAGAAATTGTATGTATGAGTTAGAGTAAAATTGTCATCATAGGTTGGAGTCCAAACAGTGATTAGATTTGATGCTACCAAAAATCGTACTTATCGATTTCTGAGCTTGACGACTGAAAATGAGCACGGACGAGATCTTCTGGTACCTGAAACAAAGACGTCGATGTGTGTTTTCGTCGCCCCTCCGATGCTTAAGTCAGAGAGAGAGAATATGAAAAGAGTATCTGCTGTAAATTATGTGTAAAAACATACCTTAATAATGGTTGAGATGGTGTATTTATAGAGGTTGGTGATACAGTCCTAGTAGGATCACAATGCTGAGATCCCTAGGAGTTCTAACATGACTGAAAGTCTTTACTTGATTGGTTTCATGTTATCCACGTGTTAGGGTGGAAGTGGAATTCTGGTGGTAGAATCCCTTTAGGACGAAGTAACATACCATCACTATGACTCTTTTTCTTTTCGAGAAAGATGTATGACCTGAACATTAGATGACCCGATGAGATATGCCCGAGGAGGTCACATGTCCTTTCAGTCAAAGTGGAAGCCTCGTGCTCAAGCTCTTACCAAGTTTGGTATCATCAAGATTCAATGCACCAAGTTACAAGAAAAGAAGCAAACAGGCTACGTGCTTGAGTAGACGATTCATTAATATTGGCCAGTTTGGATATTCATTGGAATATGTCGGATGCTTTTTGGTAGTCGAAGAATGGTCGCCCCATCTTTTCTTTCTTTTAGTCTGGTAGCGAGGAGCGGTCGCAGTCTACTTCCGTAAGTAAAGCGGAATATAATCCCAAAGTACTTCAAATACTCAATTATAGTCAATCGAGAAGATGGTAAGACCCTTGCAAATTTCCCAACAGCAGAGAGTTTGGGAAGCTCGAATCCGGTCAAGATCCGAACAAGAAGAAGATTTCCTTTTTTTTTTTTTCCAAATATTAGTTGTGATACGAACATGCCTTGTGAGATTAGTTGAGTATGCTTGCATTAATTGTTCGCTATAAGATAGCTAGTTTTGGGATTTTTGACAAAAAAAAAACATCCTACTTATTTTCGCTCATGATGTGTATTACAGTTGTAGTCTTTTAGTCGGCCCAGAATGCTTTTCTTCCTTCATTGCAAATAGGCTACGTGCGTGAGTACTATTCATTAATATTGGCTAATAGGATATTCATTGGAATATGTCTAGGTACAATGTACCATGAGATCCAATGTTGGTTTTATTAAATACAAACAATAATATGGTATCAACCTATGGATTCTAAAGAGTTATTTTTAAAATATTTGAAAAGTTGCAGTATTTAAAGAGAAATAAACCGAAGAAGAAATATGGTGGAAATAAACCAAATAAACATGTGTAAATCTCAGGTTTTTTCTCCTGGAGAGCAACACAAAATTCTTTAAATGTAATTTAATAGTGAGCTTTTGCTATAAATTTGATCGACAGTGTTACACAATCTTGATTAGTGAAAGTGGAAGCTGAAGAAGTCTACCATTTTGCGGGAGAGTGCATTTTGTGGCGCTCAAATGATGGATAATACTTCAGGATTTGTAAATTGAGTTTTGAAGTGTTCCGACAATTTTTCATAGAAAATAAGGTCTGTTCTCTTTGTGTTTTGAGTTTTGAATTCATTTTGAGTTTTGTGTTTTGAGTGTTTATTTTGAGATTGTTGAAAATGTGTTCTTTTTGACATTTTGAAAAATTATTTTGAAAACACCCAAAACACGTTTTGAAAATTTTGGCTTGATTATAATTGAAAACATTCAAAACGACAAATTTGATGTTTTGAGTTTTCTTTGTAAATTTTTAACTTGCTTTAAAAAAAACGTGTTTTCGAAAAAAGGAAAGTGAACGTATTTTCACTATTTTGAAAAATTGAAAACAGAAAACGTTTTGAAAATGGTAAAGAGAACAGACCCTAAGTTATTCACAGATCTTGAACTGCATACCCGAAATCTTGGTCACACGATAGTATCCCTACCTCCATCGTGGAAGATATTTGGATTGTTCAGTAATGTGGATATTTCTTTAAAAAAAGAACTACTTAAACTTTTCGCTTGCCATTTCTGATATTTTTCTTTAAATTATGAATAAAAAACATTTTTTTTCATTTTTAACGGTCAAAGAGAATTTTTCCTTGGCCAAAAATAGAAATTGAAGAAAATAAATTAAATTGCTCCTATATATGTCTAGGTACAATGTACCATGAGATCAAATGTTATTATTGATCCTTTGAAAAATCGCAGGTGCGTAGGATTGTGGTCAAGTAATAAAGTGATGAATAGAATGTCGAACCCACGAGAATTATGTATTCAATCGAGTTCAAATTAATAACAGTCTTAATTGAATATCAAATAGGTTTTAAGTTTTCTATACTAATATATAAATTATCGATTAAATTAGAAAGCAATTTAATTGGTTTGATTTCAAATATGTGAAAATATTGTTAAGATATCGAATCCCCCTTATTAATTCATTTTTAGTACAACGAATTAAAATGACAATTTGTAATCATTCTTGTTGGCCAGTGTTCATAATTTAATTGAAAATCTCTCTCAATAGTTATCAAATATTTTCCCCTCATGTGACCCTCCTATCTCTCGATAAAAGATGTAAACATGATAAATGCATTAAACGATCTATAACACCTATAAAAACCACGGAAAGTAAAGAGGTATATCTCTTTCCCATATCAGACTTTATGATATTTATTATTTTTAGCTAAAAACATATTATCTCTCTCGATAATAATGAGTAATGTTATTCATCCTCAATAGGGATGAAAACACAGTTTATGTGGCTTTAAATGATAGGTTAAATGAAATGTGAAATTAAATGACTTATTTAATTTCACCTATCATTTAATGCCACATTAACGCCACGTAGACTGTATTTTCACCCCCCAGTGGGGATGAATAGCATTACTCGATAATAATAGATTCAAAATTCATCTCAATTAATAGTTAATTAATTGAAAAGTTGGTGAAAACAATAATAAACATTCAAGAAAATAAACTACTCGTCAAAATAATTAATTAATATTTAAAAATTTTAAAACAAAGGTTCATCCATATATTATCAATGTAAAAATCTAGCCTAACATAATATCGAAATTTAACACGTAAAAGTGNTAATTAATTGAAAAGTTGGTGAAAACAATAATAAACATTCAAGAAAATAAACTACTCGTCAAAATAATTAATTAATATTTAAAAATTTTAAAACAAAGGTTCATCCATATATTATCAATGTAAAAATCTAGCCTAACATAATATCGAAATTTAACACGTAAAAGTGGAACGATATCATCGAAAATTGACGAAACGTGAACAAATTTGAAATTAATTATCTGCCTCGGTTACTCGGTATGTTCATCCGTTTTTCTTCTTTTTGCTTGTATATATTCTCACTTCCTTACTGCCGAATTCTGTGTGTATATACATATTTCACAGCCGCCACTTTTTTTCTACTGTTTTGTTTTTTTTTATCTCCAGCCCCTCTCTGCTTTTTTTTTTTTTTACTCCTTCCTTCAATCTACCGTCAATGTGTGTATATAATATTAATTCCACAGCCAACCTTTCCTTTTCTTTTTTGTTCCAGCCGCCGTTGCTCTCCTCTCTTTCGTGTGTATATATGTATGTATATATAACCCAACCAAAAATCCATCCAAGTTGAGGCCAATTAGTTAATATTTGCTATCCAAATCC
Source organism: Fraxinus platypoda (assembly GCA_903798405.1). Classification (NCBI taxonomy): domain Eukaryota; kingdom Viridiplantae; phylum Streptophyta; class Magnoliopsida; order Lamiales; family Oleaceae; genus Fraxinus; species Fraxinus platypoda. The sequence goes on from CAIGRT010182110.1 coordinate 12,418, forward strand.
TCAATTCTTTCATGTAATATAAGTTAGTCCCTTTCTTCCTTATCTCCTCATTTTGATACTCCAACTTTTATTCAAATGAGATTAAGTCCTCAAACTTCCATTTAATAGCTAATTGATCCTCTTTCTGTTCCAATTGCTTTGAAACGAGTCCAACACTGAAATAACAGAAAATCACCCTAAGTTAAGTAAAATTTAACACTTTAACGACATATCCTTTTTTTTTTTTACCATAAACTTCCATACAAAATCTTGAATTGTTCAATAAAACATTAAAGCTGCTAAATATATAACAAAATGCATAAAAAATCACAGCTCTCCATTTGTAAATTATATTATCATGTAACATGTCAACGTGGTTAAGCAATATTAATCAGTATAATTTCTCAAGAAGCAATCGAGATTGGGTGGTAGAAGGGGAGTGACTATAATTTTAAAAATAAAAATATCGTATCTTAACTTAACTTTGAGTCATGAATGTGTAGATAGAGGCAAATATATATAATTATAAAAATGGGAATATAAAAAAATCCCTCTTCTCTCTGTTTTATATTGTAGTTGATGGACACCGACACGAGTATTTTTTGTCAATTTGGTCAAGTTGTATAGGATTTTCTTTATATAATATTGTTGGGGGTCCCATCCCCTGATAATTCTTTCGATTTAATATACTGCTAGGATAGATTGGTGATAATGTCAAAATCCTTATTTAGGTTTAGGTGGTCCTCAAATTAGAGATGACGCAAAAATTTCGTTATACATGATACTCACGGAATCCCATCAAATTGGATACACCGGATGAGGATGGGACCCGATGGATGACAAAAATGGTGTCCCAACCCCGACCCGATTGTTGCCATCTCTACTCAAAATTCTTGCCTCAGTTACAAAAAAAATAAAAGAAAAGTAAAGTAAAAGGAAAAAAAAAAAAAGGACCTATCTCTATGGATTTATGCTTGTAAAATTATCAAATTTGAGCCCGATATTATTATTTATTATAACTAAGTCCCTGTGTCAGGATAGTAGTTATCTTTTTACCGGTGTGACCCACGAAAGAATGATTAAGAGGAAAACTGAAAATTCTATAAAATATCATCTTCATACTCTATGTATCTAGTGCTAATTATGTCAATTTCCTTAAAATTGACAAAGGAAAAATCCAGATACGAGTAGACCTGACAATCACTTCAGCCCAAACCCTTGTAGCAGTCCATAATTTAGATGGATTTGGGTTTTTTGGTTTCCATGAATTCATGTACTACCCAATCCAAACTTATAGGGGAGACACTAAAAGGCTTACTTCAAAAATTTAAGCGCGTCGGCAATCACTAAACTTTCACTCCAACTATAATTAGAACGTTGACTTCAATTAGCAGCAATTGGTAAGTTGAGCTCAATCAAAATATTTTGATATGGACGTTAATACTAAAGTCGGTACACATGGCAATCCATGTGAACTTGGGTTAATTATATAGACCGTCACCAACTTTTACCTCAACTGTAATTAGATTATTAAACTTCATTATGTCTCAATTTATTAAACCACTCGCACAACGAAAACCTAAAACTCCAAGCATTGTTTTTTGTTAGGTTTTAAAACTGTTGGCAATCTTTTGATAAAATTATTGTTGTAAAAGAGTTTTTAAAAGTCAAAGTGTCAAATGGTTAGTTAGAAGTCCTAGGGTTCGAGTATGAAATGAGAAGGAAAAAGCCACTGCAATTTCGTTAACCTATCGCTCATCCGATGCTCGAGCGGTAAAAACAGAAGCTGCGTCGCCCGTCTATCGTCTAGATTTCGCTCGAGCGAGACACCGTCGCTCACCTGTCATTGAGCTGTCGCTCGATCGACAATGTATTTCGAGGAAACCTAATTCGTGTTTTTCAAGGTTTTTATCCGGTCAATACTACCCAAAACCTCTTCACTATATATATGGATGCCACACCATTCGAAAAATACAAGTTGAACATTGAGAGAAACAAGTGTTTACATCCTCCATATCATTTCTAGAGTTCAACATTCATATTGATTTGATCGTTGCATTGAAAAATATCATCCTCACATAAACCAAACACCAAAATATATACTTTCACAACATCTATCAGTGATCTGAAGATCAATGAAAGTGACCAGAGTTTCTGATTGTTGGAGAACAAGGAGTTCTTATTAATTCACAGGAAATAGATGAATTCAGAAGGTTGGAAGTTGGTGTAGGAGCACGCAATCCAGGAGGGACTCGGTGATTACAGTCAGGAGGTCAGAAAGTACTAGAGTTAGTCGAGTCTGATAGTACTGTAAGTTAATTCGTTTATAGTGCCCGGAGTTTTTACTCAGTTACGGGTTTTCTCCGTTATCAATTTTTTAGCGTTATTTATTTTTCAGTAATTTATTAACTGCGATAATTCAACATAGTATAGTTGTGCATGTGAATTCATCTTGATTAATTAATAACTGTGACTTGTTGCAATTATTAATTGATAAATTTATATTCCGCATAAACATCTATTCACCCACCTCTATGTGTAAGTTGGGTCGAACTTTGTTATTTCATTTTGCATAATGAAAAAAAAAAAATCACCCTAGTTGTTTGTCAATTGAAGGTTAGTAGCCTACTTCGTTGATGTAAAAGTTTTGCCATCGACAATACAATTAATCAAAATTCATGCAGATTGTCACGGGTGCATATGTTAGTTTTGACAGACATCTCAGCACAATTGAAGTTGAGTGATTCGATTACTGTCAATTAAAGTTTAGTGATCTGGGGTGAAAGATCCTTTTAGGTAGTTTAAACCAATTTTAAGAAAAGTTTCAAGAGATAAATCCCAAATAAAGGATAAGCCTGCCTACCGTTCACATCATAGGAAGTATAAAGCCCCAAAACACTGGCTGCTCCATTCTATCTTGTGGCTGAGAACACACCACTCCTTTTCATTGTTACGGTTAGAATTTAGGCGTGACTCAAATTTCTTGTTGAAATAATTAAAAAATTCTAATTGAAGTGCACGTCAAGAAGAATTTGGTTTGAAATGTTATTGGAGTCCTATATCAAGTTGAAGTATTTTGGAAGCCCATTGGGAGTTGAAATTTGTTTTGGATTCGATTTTTTGGTATTCCATTTCTTCAACAACTCTACTAAGAGGGTTTGGACATCCCCTACACGTTCCCTATAAATATTAGACTCCTCTATACAATTTCATAAATGCAAGAAAAGAGATTACTGGAACTTTATGATCAATTGTATATTTCTCCATTATTATTGGTGCAATAAAATTTCATAATTCTTCTACCATATTTTCTTGTCTTCTTTTATTCTTTTATTTGCGATCAAATACTTCATTATTGTGCCATCTAACTTCAATATCTCAATTCGGTGGTTGGTTTTATAACAAGTAGTATCAAAACGATTCTGATATCTTGTTGTTTCACAACAGTTACCTAATCGAATTTCCTTTTATGCGACTCGTATTATCGTGTAGTGATGAAAAGAAGCTCATTTTTTAAAACTTATTTTTCTTCAAATCTATTTTTAGTAACACATTTGATGAGATCCACAACTTTTATAAATTTTTCGATCATATATTTAATCAACTTTTATTAAAACTTACTAAAAATAATCTTATTTTTAGTAAAATCATACCTGGATTAAAAATTTTGGTGTGCTACTTTCCAGGAATTTTCACCCTAACTAAATGTGGTAAAAAGTCAGATTTTTGAGTTGTAAAATAAATTTCGAGGATATGCATTAATGCCAATTTGAAATAAATCAAACCTCTGCGTTAATTTAAGCAATCACACGAAGCTTCACTGCATCTTCACGAAGATTTCACCGTTCTTTTTTTTTTTTTCCTTTTTTGAACAGATTATTTCTGTTTTTCTATATAAACCTCTAAAACAGGCACTGTTTTATTCACAACTGAGTTTAATTCTCCAATGGCAGCAAGAATTGCAAAGTCCCTCAAGCTCCGTTTTGTTTCCAAACCCAAAACTCCAAGCCGTCCTACCATACCTCAATCACCAACCACCGCCCACGGTGGAAGTGGTGGTTCAGGCCATTTTTCCGCCATGCAAACACCAAAAACCACCGCCAAAGAAGATGAAACCCGACAAGTTTTCTCTTATTTCGACAATGACAACGATGGCAGGATTTCAGTGGATGAACTGATGACATATTTCACGTCCATTGGTGAATCCATAACACACGACGAGGCTCAAAAAATCGTACAAGAATTCGACAAAAATGGCGACAATTTGTTGGAGTTTGAAGAGTTTGAGGGATTAATGGAAAATGATGATAATGTTCTTAGGAAGGCTTTCGAGGTGTTCGAGGTTGAAAAGGGTTCCGGGTGCATCACGGCGGAGGGACTGCGCCAGGTTTTTCGCCGCCTTGGAAACGCCAAATCGTATCAAGAATGCGAGGCTATGATTAGAGTTTTTGATCTTGATGGCAATGGAGTGCTGGATTTTTACGAATTTCATAAGATGATGGCTAATTAGCTTAATTTTGTACGCCTTGATGCAGGTTTTTTTCCCTTTAACGAAACATTTGACGAATTCTTTAGCAAATTCCATTCAAATTCGAAATAGAACTGCAATTTCCTATGTTGTAATTGTTCTGTATAATGTTTATTTTCCATTTAGTTTTCTGAAGAAGGCCTAAGAAAGAGTTTAACTTGTTCTTAATTAGTCACTAGCTTTCTTGATAAATAAAGTTCGTTCAAACGAATCAAATCATTGAAAAAGATTACCAAAATAAATTTGAAAAATTCATTGAGATGCATGGCAATCTTTGAAAATTTGTCCAAACACAATCAAAAAGTACAGAATTTAATAAATTCCCATAATCCACAGAACAAAATACAAAATATTCTTCAAATCCTCAAGAAAAAAGGAACGAAAAGATTGACGTGTCGTACATAAATGAAAATTTGAGAAATTGCTCAAGACGTTCGTTTTACTAACTACTAAGGGTTCATTTATTACACCATATATATAATACACGTATGAATAATTTGTATCGTACACGGTATTTAGGATTGACAATACTCGACTAATATTTACCCATTAAATTAATCCTCCAGTAAATTTGTGTAGATTCTAATTCTAATTTTGTTTTCTCATTCCCATCCTTCAATGAAAACCAGCATTGAATGAGTACAAAGCAGTGAGTCAAAACTAGGTTTGAATGAGGACAAATTAAATCAGTGGGTTCAGCTTTGGGCATAAAGTTACGAGGTTTGGTGGTCTTATTGTTACAGGATTCCCTTGGACTATTCGGAAAAAAAGCTTCTAATATCAACAAGATTTTGACTAATTCTCCTTCCAGAAGTCGAACAATTACTGAATTTTTTGTTCAAGAAAATCACTACAGGTGACTGACTGGTTCAAATACTCTAAGATTCAGCCTGCAAATGATTAAGCTATCGAGAAGACTCGGTCGGTCACGGGGATTATGATTATCACGTTGTCTTGGTCCACTTTAAAAGTATTATTTCCAATTGGTAAACAGTAATAGAAAATGGCGTTTAGCTGGAAGATTTACTAAAATACTCATGCGAATGATATTGTGAGTCGTGTCTTCAACTCTTCATACGAGTCTGCACGTTGTTAATGAGATTCAAACAAATTCCCACTTCTCTTCATGCCAATCTTTATCCCAAATGGATGGCTACCTTTCTAGTTTCTATGGAGGGAAATTCGTAAGGGTTGTCTAGAAAGCATTGGAAGCGATTCGCTTTTCTTTCTCTGGATGGGATTTCATCGAAGGAAAGCCTTCTTACACCTTATTAGTGAGAAGATGTTACTTGTAGTATCATCAAACTAACTAGTCCACGACTAAAATTGTGGAGTAAGGCATGAAAAACTTCACGATAGAAGGAAAATACTATTAAAAAAAATTGGCAACTTAAAAATTTATGACAACATATGTGGATTTCTTATCAATTCTTTTGAAATTTAAGTCTTCAAATTTCATTTTCTGTACACATTGATATAAATGATCAAGTTTTCCTTAATTAGTCACTTACTTTGCATGTAATGACTTATTTGAGGTATGAGGGTTATGCTCAACTATTTCACTTTAGTTGTCTGAAAAGTTTATAAATTGGGGGGTACTTGTACATAATTCATTGTATATAATAGTGTCCACACCTTCACATGGAGAGAGACCCACTTCAGATAAAATATAATATATTCGAAGTAGGTCTCTCTCCATGTGAGGGTATTGACACCATTATGTACAATGAATTATGTAAATGTAGACAAAGCTTGCAAAAAAGGGTAGACTTAAATGGATATAGGCAGGTGGCAGAGAGTCAAGAATTTTGGTTTGGCAATAGTTCAAAAGTCGACAGTGCTACATAGGTCAACAACAAGAGATACAAGTATTTGAAGAAAACAATAAAGCTATCTAATTTATCAAAAACTCTATTTGAGCAAAACTAATTAACTTTGAACTAACCATACGTTAATAATATAAATAAAATAATGAAGAAAGGAAATAAAATAGAGATAATGAATCCACATTTATTTAAAATAATTAAGGTTTGATTACACGACACCGAAAAAATAGAAAAAAAGCGGGAATAGAAGATTTTAAGTGTTGTTTTAAACTAAAGAAATGAGTGGTCTATTCATTTGATGCCCTTACTTGGCTTTGTGGTGCAATTTTTGACCTAGATCACACTTGGTAGGAGAAACGGTCATATTTATTCATGTACGTATAATTTGCTTGACGGAGTTATGTGAAAATGACAAACCATGCAAATAGAAGTAAAGGTTGAGGAGGATGCATAAATTTCGTTAAGGACTAATTGTGCACTTTTTTCAAAGAAAGAAAAAGTTTAGAGTAGTGCTATTCGCAGTCGCTCATTATGACAGTCGTCGTACGCGATATACACATATCAGCGATTATTTGATGCATGAGTCAATAAGAAACTAAGCTACAAAGCTAAATTGTTAATACTTCATTTCTCTTTTGAATAATTATATTCGGATCACATTTTTAATTAATTACATTAAATTTTAATTGTAATGAATGTTCTAACTTTTGCTCATTTTCACACTTATATATCCAATTTTTTGTCACATTCTTATTTTCAGTATTCTATTAATTTGTTTATTTCATCTTTGATGACGATGTTTGTCTAAAAAAGTTGGTAAGATGGCACAACGTACTTATTTGTCTAATATTTCAAAAATAAGAAAAATAAGCAAATATTTGTTCCTCATTTTAATAGAATATTTGAATAGAAATCATCATCAGGAATAAGATACACTAATTAATTGAAGGTTAGGATATAAATGCAACGAAAAAAGTTGACATATCTCAATTGACGAAAATAAGCAAAAATTAAGAACTTTTTTTTACAATTAAATTAAAATATGGTGTATTTAACAGAAAAATGTAGTGCGAATATAATTATCCTTCTCCTTTTTTTTTTTTTTTAACTATTTTAGGAAACTATAGTAATTGATGAAAATAAGCTTCAAATAAGCCATTATAGGCAAAAGATTTGACCAATTGAGCTGTATAGTAATTTTGACAAATCTGATGGAGCAGAATCTAATCCAAGGAAGATCAAGTCAATCGAAAAAGAGTTATGAAGGTAAACTGGTCAAATCTTAGCATCAATAACAACATTTACTAAACACCGAAGAAAAATTTAACAGTTTTATCAAGTAAGGACACAACGTGTGAACTTTAATAGTTTCTTGAAACCTCCCAAGAAGGACATATTTCTTCTCCTCCACCCCAAGTTTAAATATTTTCCGTAGGAGTCATAGACTCTTCAAATCATCTCCCTCTAGAAATCAGGTTTACTTTGCAAGGAATTTGCCGTCTACTTCAACCATGAAATAGCCCAGTTGAAGATCCTGTCGGATATTCGTGACTACATATAGCACCTAACTTCTTGAATCTTGACCATTGATCAAAAAACAGTTGATTCACGGGCAATAAGATGTGTAATGAACAAATTTAAGAATCATCCATGTGGGGTGGGGTGGGGTGGGGTGGGGTGGGGGCCTCAATATTCCTGTGTCCAAAAAAGAAACAACATAATCTCCTACAAACTATATAGAATGTCTCAAACCATTGTCTTAACTTCGTGTTTTCTTTCGAGTTTATTATAATACAAGGAATTTTGTCTGAACTTGAATTAATTTCTGGCGCGAATTCATCATCCTTGTCGTTCTAGTCAATTATGTACATCATACTCGATTTAAAAATCCTTGACGCGCTTATTCCTGTAGCACAGAAAAGCTTCTATAATTGATAAGCATCCCGAAATCCTTAGTTATACCGTCCATTTGAAGAGCTTTCAAAAAATGAAAATTGTTATGAATTGGATTCTAAACACTTTCGTGACTTATATTTTGTTCACTTCGTCTATCAGAGCACAACAAAAGTACTCAGGAAATTCAGTGTTGAGTTGTAACAACAGTGACGAAGATGCACCATCTGAATCTTTTCTTTACTCGTGCAATGGCCTAAATCATTCTTGCAGGACGTTCCTAACCTTCACAGCGCGTTATCCTCACAATTCGGTGCATCTAATCTCAGCTCTCATGTCTTCAAACCAATATGATGTTGCACAAATCAACAATATTACAAGTTTGGTTTCCCCAACAGACAAGCAAGTTATAATTCCAGTTGATTGCTCGTGTTTGGGTCAGTACTATCAAGCCAACGCAGCATACCAGATCTCAACTACGCATGAAACCTACTTTGAAATAGCAAACAATACATATCAGGGATTGTCAACCTGTGATGCTTTAAAGAGTGCAAATAATTACAGTGAGTTTGATTTGGGAATAGGTATGGAGGTACGGGTTCCACTACGATGTGCCTGTCCGAGCAGGGGTCAAACGGCAGATGGATCCAAGTATCTGCTGACATATTCAGTGGGTTGGGATGATGCTCTGCGTAATTTGAGTGAAAGATTCAATGTCAGCGTGAAGAAAATAAGAGAAGCAAATGGATTTTCTGATGAAAATCCAACAATTTATCCTTTCACAACTATTCTAATTCCTCTGCACAGTCGACCCTTAAGCTCACAATCTACACCTGGGGATCACAATCTCACCACATCGCCTCTACCTGGTTTCAGTACTCGAAAAAGCAAATCGAAGAGGGTTCTTTCAACAGCCGGTATAGTTGCAGGAGGTTTTTCGCTGCTACTAGTCCTAATTATAATCCTCGTCTTTCTATTTCATAAGAGGGAAATATGCGTTCTTCCATGTCAGGAAAGTAAAAATATGACGACATTTTCTCCTAAAGACTTGATTGTCGAAATTGCAAGTTTTGATCGTGCACTCAAAGTTTTCAAATTCCCCGAAATAAAGAAGGCTACCCAAAACTTTGGATCCAAGACGAGGATAAAGGGCTCTGTGTACCGCGGAGTTTTTGCTGGAGAAGTTTTAGCAGTTAAAAGGAAAAGTGGAAATGCAAGCATTGAAGTGAACATGCTATATAAGTTCAATCACTTCAATATAGTAAAACTTCACGGCATCTGTGAACACGATGGCTACTCATACCTCGTCTTTGAGTACATGAAAGATGGTTCTCTCAGAGAATGGCTAAGCACAAAAGCATCTAAAGAGGCAAAAAGCTGGAATCAGCGAATCCGGATTGCACTGGATGTTGCCAATGGACTCCTCTATCTTCACAGCTTCGCTAAACCAGCATATGCTCACAGCAACATAAAAAGCAGTCACATTCTTCTGGATTGCAATATGAGGGCAAAGCTTGCAAATTTCAGTCTTGCAAGAACATCAGGGACGGATGAAGACAACGAGGAAATGACAACGCAGATTATGGGCACGAAAGGGTACATGGCGCCCGAGTATCTAGAGACAGATCCCATCACTCCCAAGGTCGATGTATTTGCCTTCGGAATGGTACTATTGGAATTGATAACAGGCAAATATGCTGTTGTACATGATGGTACTAAAAAACTGATTTCTACAGCAATAGCATCCATCATGAAAGAAGAAAATGCAGAAACGGAATTGATTCAATTCATTGAGCCTGGCCTCGGTGAAAATGGTGGGATAGAACATGCCTTTCAAGTGGTTAAGTTAAGCTTAAGTTGCTTGGCACGAGATCCAGCCGATAGACCGGACATGGGTGAGGTAGTGTCGAGTCTACTGAAAATTCAATTGAATTTGAAGAAGTTACTCAGGGAGTGAAGAGAGCCGTGAGACATGATCATGGGAAGAGAATTTGATGCGGTCATCAGCTTCTTGTTATTGGACTATTTACTTTTATTTTATCTAGTTGGGCTTGCATTATTAGTGGGCTAGCCCAAAGCCCTTTATTTTTAGGGTTGTTGTTTTGCTTTATATATGGGGGTATTGTAAACTTCGGAGGGAATAATGAATGAATGAAAATTAAAGTTTTTGGCAACGTTATCTTCTCTTCCCCTCTCCTTCCCCTGTTTTCTTCTTCTTCTTCTTCTGCTTTGGATTGTTTCTTTTTTGTTGTTGAGTCCCACGTCAAATTTGATATCAGAGCTAAAACTTGGGAAATACTTCATTAATATTCCAGAAATTTCTTCCTGTTATCTTCCCAAAACCCACACACCCGCACCAATTTCTCCAAAATCCATGAAGAGTAACAACCTTCTGTTAGCATTTCTGATGATCAGTTTTCTGTTGGTTTGCAATTTCAACATCGGATGAAACTCAAGCAAGGAAAGAATCGCTATTCATGTGGCTGCTGGTCTTCATAATCCATATCTAGTGTCATCCTCTTCAAAACGACAACTCCAAATCCATTGCTGCACAATCCAGTCACCACCTCTGCCTTCTTTGCCGCTGTTCCTGTCCACCGCTCATGGGCGGACCCAGGGGGGTC
>CAIGRT010182131.1:0-10049 GCA_903798405.1 Fraxinus platypoda
GAGGCCCTTTCTGCTCTAAGAGGAGACCTCAACATGAACATCTTATTATGAAGGGACGCGAAACAAAAATCCCACTTTTTATGATGTCTTGGTAGAAATGATCAGAAGCGAAATTGTTAATGAGAAGCTGATTGACCACCGCAATAAAACCTCAATTGGACTCCCACCACCTCAAAGATAGCGAAGATGCCATGTATCCTACTTGGTAGACCAGCAGTGGACCCAAGCAAGACACACGATCGCTTCCAGCTCAGGCCAAGAGTTGGCCACGACCACGCTAAATGCAATACCCTCTTTGGCATATGAAGAGGTCGGACCTGAGGCTCAAAGGCATCCAAATCGATCTAAGGGAAGAGGTAGAGGGAGAAACATGGAGCCTCGAGATAGGCAATACTGCACCTACCATCGAACCAATAGCCACAACACTGAGAATTGCCTGTCAATATCGTATCATGAAGAACCAACAGGCCCCCGCATTGAGAGAAGAAGCGCCCATCAGACGCAAAGGAACGCACCTCAGGAATGAATCGCCTCGATAGAGAGAGAACCTAGACATAATGAGGCGAGGCGACACCGCAGGAATGAATCACCTCGATAGGAACACAAGGAAAAAGGAAACAGGACAAGAGGAGGGCCATGGCCAGGAGAGAGCCCCCAGCTAATGCTGATAATGTCCCCATCAGAGAAATTGACACTATCATAGATGGTTCACACATAGGGGGGGAGTCCAGAAACGCTCAGAGAAATTATGCGATGGAAGCAAAGGACCCTCCATGACGAGCTACTTGATCAATAGCACTAGTCGCGGATCCGGGAACACCCCACCAATAACTTTTTCTCCGGCAGACACCGTTGGGGTTCATTACCCCCACTGCGACGCACTGGTGGTACAAGCCATTGTAGTTAGGAATGGGCTGAGGCACATGTTGGTGGACAATGGGAGCTCCGTTAATATTCTATTTGAAACCACCTTTGAGAAAATGATGGTAGACCACGAACTTACACCCATGACCGTCCTCTTATATGGTTTTATTGGTGAGTGCATTGTCCCTAGGGGGAGGATCACATTGGCAGTAGAAATGAGAGAGCCCNGTAGTTAGGAATGGGCTGAGGCACATGTTGGTGGACAATGGGAGCTCCGTTAATATTCTATTTGAAACCACCTTTGAGAAAATGATGGTAGACCACGAACTTACACCCATGACCGTCCTCTTATATGGTTTTATTGGTGAGTGCATTGTCCCTAGGGGGAGGATCACATTGGCAGTAGAAATGAGAGAGCCCCCATTTAAGGCTCATCGCTTCATGGAGTTCATCATGGTAGACCACCGATCTGCTTACCACGGAGTATTGGGACAACCCGCCTTAAAAGAACTTGAGGCCATTACATCCATACATCATCTATGCATGAAATTTCCCACCGAAAGAGGAATTGCTACGGTGCGAGGAGACCAAATGGGCTCGAGGGAATGCTACCTTATCTCCTTAAGAAAATTTAAGCCCCGCAGTGTAAATATGATCCTGATGGACGCTGAAATGGTTGACGCACCTGAAGAAGGCCCTACCACTGAACAAGGGAAAGACGTCGACATGATAGACGCCCCTGAAAAAGGGATTGTTGATGTGGATTTAGTCACTGAATCAAACTCGCAGGCGACATCAATGGAGGAGCTTGAATCTTTCCATGTAAACTTATATGACCCCACAAGGGTGTTACAAATAGGAAAAGAGCTTGAGTCAGAAGAAAAGACCAAGCTTAAAGACTTCCTACTCAACAACTTAGACATATTTGCATGGAGACACGAAGACATGGTGGGCATTGACCCCAAGGTCTTTTGCCACCGACTTAATGTGGACCCAAAGTTCATCGCTCACCGGCAAAAAATGAGAGCCCTAAACTCGGATAGGTAAATAGCCCTGAAAGTGGAGGTACAAAGGCTCATATCTAATGGATTTGTCGGGGATGAAGTATACCCAAAGTGGATATCCAACCCCGTCTTAGTAAAGAAGTCTAATGGCAAATGAAGAGTTTGCATAGACTTCTCCAACCTCAAGCAGGCATGTCCAAAGGATCGATTTCTGCTTCCAAGGATCGACCAGCTAGTGGATTCCACTGCAGGCCACGAGCTATTGAGTTTCATGGATGCATACTCAGGGTACAACCAGATCCCTATGTACCCAGTAGACGAGGAAAATACCTCATTCATCACTGATAGGGACATCTACTACTACAAGGTCATGTCGTTTGGCTTGAAAAATGCTGGCGCTACCTATCAACGGCTAGTCAACATGATGTTTACCGAATTTATAGGCAAACCAATGGAGGTATACATCGACGACATGCTTGTAAAGAGTCTCAGGTCTGCAGATCACATCGAACACTTGGAAGCTACCTTCAAGATCTTGGGGAAGTACCGGATGAAGCTTGAATCCATTGAAGTGTACTTTTGGTGTCGTTTCGGGAAAGTTCTTAGGTTATATGGTTAACCAGCGAGGCATTGAGGTGAACCCTGAGAAAATCAAAGCTTTGCTAGACATGAAATCCCCCAGTAAGCCCATAGAAGTACAATATTTGACGGGGCGCTTGACAGCACTGAACCGCTTCATCTCCAAAGCCACAGATAGATGCCTCTCGTTCTTTAAAGTCTTAAAGGAAGGAAAGAAGTTCCAGTGGAATGAAGAATGCGAAGAGGCTTTGCAAGGGCGGAAGAAGCACTTGGGCCAAGCCATCTCATCTCAAAACCCAAGGAGGGAGAAGCATTGATGCTATATTTGGTCATAAGCGCCGATGCTGTAAGCTCAGTCCTGATAAGTGAGGAAGGTAGCATGCAACTGCCCGTCTACTATGTAAGCAAGGCCCTCTTGCCAGCTGAATTATGCTGACATGGAAAAGCTTGCTTTGTCCTTTATGATCGCTTCTAGGAAGTTGAAGCCCTATTTTCAGGCCCATAGTATACACGTGTTGATGAGCCTCCCCATCAAGCAGGTACTCCAAAAACCAGATGCTTCAGGGAGGTTGATGAAATGGGTTGTGGAATTGAGTAAATTTGACATTTTGTATCAACCAAGAACCTCAATGAATGGGAAAGCATTGACGGATTTCATAGCAAAATTTACTGAGGCAACGAACATCAATGTAATAATAATGGAACCGATAGACCCCCCAGTCTAGAAATTGTTTGTTGATGGGTCCTCCGGGGAAACGGGATCAGGAGCTGGTGTATTGCTGAAGAGTCCAGAGGGTCACAAGCTTAATTGTGCAGTGAGGTTTGGCTTTAAGACCTCCAACAACGCAGCTGAATACGAAGCACTTCTAGCGGGCCTCAGATTGGCCAACGAAATGCAGGTCAAGAACTGGTAGTTCGCAATGACTCCCAACTGGTTGTAAGCCAGGTCAATGACAGTTTTGTGGCCAAAGATAGGGGCATGGTAACGTACCTAAAGAAGGTTATGGATCTGCTCCCATGCTTTGAAAAATTTGAGCTGGCCCAAATCCCAAGAACAGAGAACATGCATGCTGATGCCCTATCAAAATTGACCAGCAACAAAGATTCAGAACTGCTCAAAATTGTACCGGTTGAATACCTCCACAGACCCTCCACAGCCAAAGTAGAAAAGGTAATGTAGGTTGAAGGAACCCTACAATGGACGCAACCTATTATAACTTACCTCAAAGATCACATTTTGCCAGAAAACAAGGAAGAGGCCCACAAGCTCAGACGAAGAGCTGCCCACTATGTGCTCCAGGATGAAGTACTTTACAAAAGAGGCTTTTCATCTCCACTTTTACGTTGCACTGGAGGGGGAGATGCTAATTATGTCCTACGGAAAATCCACGAAGGAATCTGTGGCAACCACATAGGGGGCCCAACACTGCCTCAGAAAGTACTAAAGCAAGGGTACTACTGGTCAACTTTGAAAATGGATGCTGTACAATTCGTGAGAAGGTGCGACAAGGGTCAGCATTTCTCTTCCATTCAAAGCCAACCATCCAAGAGTTGACTGTAGTATCCAGCCCCTGGCCATTCGCCAAATGGGGGTCGATCTAATGGGCCCTATGCCAAAAGGAAATGGAAGTGCAAGCTATGCGATTGTTACCATTGATTATTTCACTAAGTGGGTCGATGCAGAACCGTTGGCAAAAATAACCGTAGCAAACACTTCTAAATTCATATGGAAGGACATCATTTGCCGGTTCGAAATTCCCCACTCAATCGTCACAGACAATGGATTGTAATTCGACAACAAAAAGCTTAGAGACTTGTGTGCGAATTGTGTATCAGAAAGCACTTCTCCTCTCTTCACCACCCCAGGCAAATGGCCAAGTCGAGGTAGTCAACAAGACTATAAAGCACCTCTTGAAAAAGAAACTTGATACATCGAAGGGGGCGTGGGTGGACTAGCTCTCCCATGTGTTGTGGGCGATTCACACCACCAGCTGAACTGGGACGGGAGAGACCCCCTTCTCTATGGCATAAGGGGCCGAAGCCATGAGCCCAGTTGAAGTGGGTGTTCCTTCGCCTCGTCACCTGCAATTCAATGAAATATCTAATGATGAGATAAGGAGATGAGAGTTCAATTTCCTTGAAGAAAGGAGAAATGATTCACAAATTAAGCTGGCCTCCTATCGAAGGAAAATAGCAAGGTACTACAACGCCAAAGTTAAGAAGAAATAATTCAAAAGAGGCGATCTGGTACTTAGAAGGATTTTTCTGTCTTCTAAAGAGCCTGGCGTGGGTACATTGGGTCCGAACTGGGAAGACCCTTATTGTATATCAGGCGACATTAGGCCAGAGACTTTCTTAATTGAGAACTTGGATAGGAAGGTACAGCCCCACCCTTGGAATGTTGAACATCTAAGAATGTATTATCAGTAAGGCCCTGATCATCGCTTATATACCTTTTGTGATTAATGCATGTACCATTTCATTCTTTAACTATGACAAGCTCATATGTTAATTATGTTAAGTATGACAAGCTCATACCATTGTGATCAACCACAACTCCGTAACTCGCATTAATTATGACAAACTCATAGATTGTTCGAAATTAATTATGGCGAGCTCATAAAGTTATTAAAGTTTGATTAGTTATGGCGAACCCATAAAGTTTAATGTTTGATTAATTATGGTGAGTCCATAAAGTTATCAAAGTTTGATTAATTATGACGAGCCCATAAAGTTTAATGTTTGATTAATTATGGCGAGCCCATAAGTTAATAAAGTTCAATTAAATTTGGTGAGTCCATAAAGTTATTAAAGTTTGATTAATTATGGCGAACCCATAAAATTTAATGTTTGATTAATTATGGCGAGCTCATAAGTTAATAAAGTTCAATTAAATATGACGAGCCCATAAAGTTATCAAAGTTTGATTAATTATGGCGAGCCCATAAAGTTTAATGTTTGATTAATTATGGCGAGCCCATAAGTCAATAAAGTTCAAATAAAAATGGCGAGCCCATAAAGTTTAATGTTTGATTAATTATGGTGAGCCCATAAGTTAATAAAGTTCAATTAAATATGGCAAGTCCATAAAGTTTAATGTTTGATTAATTATGGCGAGTCAATAAATCAATAAAGTTCAAATAAATATGGCGAGTCCATAAAGTTATTAAAGCTTGATTAATTATGGCGAGCCCAATTACAGTTAGTTGCAAAAGTGGGATCAAGTTACAAATAAAACTGAATCCATTACAAGAGATGAGATTACAAAAATTGAATTCATTACAAAGAAACCTAGTCTAAACAAACGGCGTCATCCTGCTGAGGCTCTCCTAGGGCACCCACCTCTTCCACTGAGTCCTCTCCTTCATTGGCAGGGGTTGAGGGCTCATCCGCCAAGAACTCATCCTTTAATGAAGATAGCTCCAACTTGGGGTGCAGCTCAGCCAGCCTTCCAAAGACTTCGTTATAGGCGACCTTCCTCCAGTTTATGCCGAGGCCATCGAACTGCCTCTCCTGCCCCTTTCAATTGTTCACCCAAGCGAGAGGCCTCAATAGTCGCTCGTCAACGCGAGCCTTCAATTCCTCTTTTTCCTTATTAACAGCCTCCAAGGCTGACGATTATCAGAGTTTTCCACTCGCTTCGTCAAAGCGTTCACCTCGGCTTTGTAGAGATGGGTTTCCTTCCTCATTTCATCATTTTCTTTGAAAATTGCTTCCACCTTCGACTCCGCTTCGGCTTGCTTCATCTTGGAGGCCTCATTGGCAAAAGATACCTCAGCCTTGGCTTTGCTCAAGGCAGCTTCAGTGTCTTGGGCCCTTTCGAGATACTCTTTATTGAGGCCATGCAGTCGCCCCACTTCCTTTTACGCATTTAAAAATAAGCTCTGAGAACGAGCCTGCAGGGCGAGCCCAACCTCCTAGTGTCAACCGCATCACATGTCTCAGCATACGAGGCATACTTATCAGTCCAATACTTATGTTGAATCCTCGCAGCCCTGGACCTCAGCAGGTAACATCTCCATAACTGTGGAGGCGATTTCATCCGACCTCCCACCCAAGAAGTTTTGGGCCTTTCCTTCAGAAGGGATACTCCTCGCCTCCTTCTCCATCCTCTTTCTTACCAAACTAGCCCCCTCATCAACCGCCTCCTCTGCCTCCACGACCTTCACGGAGAAAATTGGTTCGGCAAGAATGGGTCGTTAAAGTGACTCCCCGATGGTAGTCTAGCGTTTGGAAAGAGGCTCGGGCCCAGTATTCTTTGACAATACCAACTTCCTCTTGGGAGGCCTCTCCAGGGAAGCATCGACCTCCTTTTCCCCTTTCTTTTCTGGAAAGGACGGTGGTTTCATTTTTTAGAGACGGGCCGCTCATCCCGTTTATTCTTGTAAGAGGAAGAGTCGGAGATTAGGGACTTCTTTTTTAGTACCTTCCCCAGACTCCTCAACTAAAGCAAGTTGGGCTTTACATACTCCTTTTTGTCATGTTACCTTACAAACAAAAGGAACATTTAAGAAAAGTGTGGAAGAAAGCGGTTGATGAGAAAAAGAGTGAATAATCTTGTTTTACCTTTAGTAGCAATCAGTTAGTGTAACGAAGAGGTTTCGCTTGCCGATGACGTTTTTGAAATATCTCTTCTCCAAAGAAAACTCGTATATTTCCTTGATGATGGCCCACTCAGATGGCTCAAGCTCGAACCAGTTAACTGTAACTACACAAAGCTTGTATTAGACAAGAAACAAGAGGAAGCAAACATATTAAAGAAATATCACACTAAATGAAGGCTCGACTTACTATATTCGTGGTGTTGGATCGGCACAGTGATATCTAGGACCACATCTCCTTCTATTGTCTGCCGCAACCCCTAACCCAAAATCAGGACGACTTCTAATTCTTGATGGAGGTTGGGGTCCCTCAGATGAAAGGAGAGTGTCGGCCCCAGGGGTTCATACAGTACCACCCCTTACAATCACTCTCCCCACTAGAGGCTCGAGGTTGAAAGAGGATTTGGAAAACATGTGGGGGCATATCCTCGCCGAGAGTGACCTCCTTCTAAAGAAGGAAGGCCCCTACTAACTGGCTCCATGCATTTGGCACTAATTGAGTGGGGGTTAGGTTATATTGCCGAAGGATATACCTCAAAAAGGGATGCAGAGACAGTTTCATCCCCCCTACCCAAAATCGCTTCGCTCACTGCTACACACCCTTCCCTAGGAAAACAGGCTCTCTCCTCAGGGGTCGGCACCAACATCTCAATATTATCCGGGATTCTAAACCTCTCCTTAAAACCCTTGAGCCCACTCTCTTTTATGTCAGTTGGCCACAAAGAAGCCCCCCACCTAATACTAAAATCTACAGGGCCCACCAGCATCATTCATGCACTGTGAGGGCCCCCTATGGCCTCCATAATCCTTTCAATATGGATTATGGGAGGCATACCCGCCTTAGCACATACCAGCGCCATATCTACTTTGAAAGACCCCTCGAACACATTCTTTCTTGAAGAAGAAGCCATCTTATATGGACAAAACAGAGAGCTAAAAAATATAGGATACTTACACAATATCTGGGATGCTTTGAAATGAGAAAGAATGGAGTTGTTCACCAGAGACAGCAGGAAAACGCAAAAAAAAGTGGGAGCATTTTCAGCACTTAAGGTTTGTAATTTTCGCAAGGTGAAGAAAAGGGGAAAAAATAGGTTTTCAGCCTTTTATATATGTGTAATGAACGAACCCCCACTATTGGATCTTCCTCCACTTTAATCTGGCCCATCCACTTGTAGTCTCATCTAACACGTTAAAACCAAGAGATGGTTGCTAAAAATTGAAATCAAGGGCCCAGATGAAATCGTGCTGAACATGCACCATAAATTTGCGTAAGCCTCGCCAGATGTGTAACATCATCATCATTGCGCATTAAATAAGCACGTAACTCGAGCCTTGGAAACTGCCACACCACCCAACTGTTTTTTATTGGGAATCAACGTGCCTTTCAAATCATTAGAACACGCCACCTGGGAGGCTTCAGCTACTAAAGAGGCTTGACACATGCTCCAAGGGCCTCACCCGTATCATGCGGCTTTATCATAGGCTCCAGCCATTAAAGAGGCTCGACATCTGCTCTAAGGGCCCCGTCTCGCATCATGCAGCCTTCTCACAGGCTCCAGCCATTAAAAAGGCTCGACATATACTCCAAGGGCCCGGCCTTGCCTCGCATCATCCAGCTTTCTCGCAGGCCTCAGCTATCAAAAAGGCTCAACAGTCGATCCAAGTTTCTCTGCCAACTCAAAAGTCCACGCATTATATAAATAATCATACCTGGACTTCAAGGAATTGTTACGCTGTGAAAAACTAGGACCCATGAAGGGTCCCAATTAGCCTACGTAGCAAGCAGTTCGGGGGCCCATGCCTTATACGCTGGCATAGGGCAGCCCGGATACACGCAGGCGAACCGATCCAGGTGCGAGCGACCTGCCTCTCCCACATAAAACACATTGACAGACCCCTTTACAGGCAGACCCCATTGACAGAACCGGCCCAGGACGAGACAGTGGCAAGATCTCGAATGGATTCCACACGACATGAGTTGACAAGACAACTCACTGCCGCCGCCACCATCCTATTTTGTCAAGTCTAAAGTACAAGCTAGACTTTATGGATACAAAAATGGTAAAATAGCATTTAAGGTTGGGATTGGTTGATGTATATGACAAGAAAGGGAAGTCATTCTGATAAGGCCACGTGCACTATCATCCAATGGACTACATTCATTTCGTCCAAGTATAAAAGCTCACACTTAGTGTCATTCGAAGGTAATGCAAGTTTAGACTCTCAAATTTATATCCTTGCTATATATTTTAACTATTCACTCCCAAGCCGACCCCCTTTTTATTTATTAGAGGCTCACGTTCAAAGCTCTCCCACACTCTAAAATATTTATCCAACTGACTTGACCGTTGGAGTGCCGCGACCAACTCTATCCCCTCCGGAGAAGGCCACGTGCGACTAACGGTTCATCCAAGTGTGCAGGAATTCAGTTTGCGTAGACGTAAGAGGTCTTGGGATCTATTGACCACATCATTGGTACGTTTTTTGGGGTCAACAATATTAAGGAAAAGTTTATAGCATTATCATGATATGAATAATGAATACTCTCTGTCACAATTTAATTGAGATGTACAATAAATAATTGAGATCCATACATTTTTCAATAAATAATACACATGCATGTTAATCAAATCGTGACAAAGATTGCTGAGTTCCATACCCCAGGAGTCCTAGATATTTTCTCTCACATTAAAGTACTTCCAAAAGTTTAAATTATCGAAACTGATACATATTTATTTATTTGAATAGTATGCCAATAGCCAAGCCAATACCGTACCCGTGTACCATTTCCCTTTTAGGAAAAAATGTGATTGAGTTCCCTAAGCTTTCAATTAGTGTAGCTTTATATTCACAACCTTCAAAATAAGGTTCTTGAACTCTTAACCTATTTAAATACCTTGTCCCTCTTCATGTCACCCAACCTCTGTAATAGGCCTTTATCTAAGTATACAAAGATGAAAGCAGTTCCCACTAGGTAATAAAACTTGAACATGGATTT